>JAQFYG010003419.1:0-12587 GCA_034694325.1 Entomobrya corticalis | reverse complement strand
TAGAAACATTTTTAGTTTTAGAGCTTATTTGTATAATTTCATTATAGAATTTTTATTTATGACATATTTAACTAGGTCGAGTGGCAAAATGTAAGTATTCCTAGAACATTTTTAGCAAGATATCCACGTTAATGCTTCTTGAGCTAAAAATTACTCGTATCCACTAGAGGTATTTACTTTGTAGACTAGAGACTAAATTATTCTAAAAAAGTAGCCAAGCTCATTGATCATGTGATTACAGTAGTAATAATGAATGCATGCATATTCTTATTCTTCTCATAAAAGTGGATTGGTACTAGTATAAATCTTTGTATCTTTTTCAAGTCCAAAGCTAGCCAAGTGCAGGGCAAAATTTACACTTTTATGCGATTCAATTTCATGCTCTGTGTGACAGATGGGGAATATTGAGGATATAGGAAATTTGGTTAAAAATGCTATCCATGCAGAACGCTAATGTAAATGTTGATTTTTTTAAACAAACCATTTTTTGGCTCAAACCGCTGTGCTGTTCATCTGTGAAGTCAAACAAGTATCATTGGTCCTTTGGTCTTCAGTCTTGACTTTGAGAGTTGAATATTTTTTCAGGAGACACAAAGACGCAGCGCTGACGATCTTGTTATGCAAAATTATAGATCAAAACAAAATTGAAAGCATGTATTTGTGCAAAAAAGGCTTGCGCATACTTAATGATTCTTAAAAATGAGTTAACACTTTGGGACTGCTTTACCGATGAAATTACTAGTTTGCTCATTTCTGGAACAACCTTTAAGGAAACCTTGGAAGATAATAATAGTATTACGAATCATGAAATCATCAGAACTATGCAAACTGCAGCAGCAATGTGTTATTATAAGCATGCAACATCGGTAATAATAATGTACGGAATAAAAATGCTAACCAATTTATGTATTTCTCCAAAAAAGTGCTGATTCATACCACATTAATTGCTTTATAGTTTATTTCATTTTTCAGTGATGTGAAAAGGGAAAAGAAATATGTATGTTTAGTCACTGGTCACGTAAAAAATATGTTTATTCAAATGCCTTAAACTGATGCAATATTGAATAAAAATATTAAGAAAAACTTACATGGTTGACTAGCTGGCAACATAATGTCCTTGCAAATTATAACTGCATACAGCGGTGATATTCTTTTTGAAACAGGATTAAAATATATCATTTCAAAAGTAATTGCTCAATATTTGAAAGGACAGCTTATGTACAAATTAAGGTCTTTAAAGAGGCACCTACATTCAAAAAAATGACTTAATTCTCCTTTCATTCCTTCTGTGTCAAGTAATTAGCAACTATATACTTTGTAATTAATATCAAAGACCAATTTGACTTAAATAAGCTTCTCGATTAATGATATGGTAGTCATTGTGTCATATGAAAAGATGCGTGAATATGAAGTTTAAAATAAATGAATGTTATGATTGTGATGGCTGATATTTTGCAAAAAAGTGCGAATTAATATGTAAATGAATATTTTTTGTATAAAAAATGCACCAGTATGCATGCACCTACAATTATTACGCAACATTCTCAGTGCTTCATCATAATTTCATAAGCAGATGCCAAATAATAAAAGAGATGAGAAAGGACTAGAAATCTAAAAAATAAAGTTTTTTTTTCAATAGTAAACGTACTTATGTCTTTTATTTTATTTCATAATAATTATTCCTGCATTGCGTGGAGAGAATAGTGTTTGGTATTATCATTACTTTTCAATACATATTATATTACTATCATCCAATCTAGTCATTTCTATCTAAATCACTAAACTTAATTTAAAACTGGTGGATGGATACATAAAATATACAAACATACGTACAAATATCATTGGATATAGCTTAAACACATACCACATACAATTCGCCATTACTTAAAAACTGGGAACGGGATGGATGGACTCAAGGAGCAAATATCGTACTGGTCATACAACAGTAAAAAGGACTTAATTGTAACTTCTATTTTCACAACCGATTAACCCAATTCATTGAACAGCAAGATAAAAATAGTCTATAATACACTAAAAATACAATTTCCACTATAAACATCCAAATATTATAAAATGTTATTATTTGTCCGTGTGTATACTTGTATGATTCTTTTGTAAAAAGGGTTGATTATGAAATCAACCTTCGTCATTCGTGATACATAAATAACCAGAAATCATATTAATAAAAGCGCACAATAATAATGATAACGGTTGAAAACGCCGAGACAATCCTTTTCATTAAAGATCCATTCCATATCTCTATCTATCAAACAGATACATACATACAAAATATTTTTTGTGTACAATGTTTACATATTTATAAAAAATTATAAACTTGCTTTTTTAATGCTGAACTATGAACAATATTCAACAAAACGCACACACATACCTATTTACTTTATGGATAACAATAATATGCATATTAACAACTTTACGAGAATTATAATAAGTGTAATTATTTCGTTTTCTCTTTTCTGTATTTTTCATAAAAGACGACAGGCAGATAGATTTTTGCATTCTCTCATTTACCACAATATTATGTTTATCTATACAAAAACAGCAACGTCACAAAAGAACATCTTCACATCAAGATCTCAAGTATTATGTGCAAGTATCCCTACAGGTGTATCATCATCATCATCACTCAGACATCAGAACATCCATCAATTTCGTTTGCATAGCATACCCAGAAGTACCCTAAGAATACTGAACCGTACGTGTTTTACACAATAAAAATGGTTTGGTGTACGACTTTTATTTGAAGGGAATTTATATATCTACCAGCAGCAGAAAGGAATCAACTACACGGGGTAAAGGATTTTTAAAGTTAAAATAGTTTTTTTCTTAGTTAGTTTGTAATCATAATCATATTTACGCCTCAATCTATTCTAGACGTTTTGAACATTTTTACTACTACAAAACAAAGATGAATGAGTTTCTGAAGCGCCTATGAAGTCATTAGGCACTATAGTCAAAGTCATGGAAAGATGACTTTCGTGTGAATGGTAATGTACTAAATATATCATTTTTCTTGTCAACAACTTTTATATACATCATTTGCTCCTACAATTAAAAGACTTACACAAATTTTATACACAACGAGCAACTGCATTAAGTTTTAAGTTCAAAAAATATTTAAATAATAATAACAACAAAACGAAACACTGCTGCTAAAACAGTTGTATACAATATTTTGTGTGTATGTAACATTTAAAAAATAGCCTGAACAAAGGGAAAACGTATGTACTTTGTATCAAACAAACTAATTGCTAATAGTAAGAAAAGTGTTGTTCTGATAGGAGTGCACACCTAAGATTTATTGAGTTTCTTCTGGTAAGTTATAATATAATATGCATTAATTGTTGGTAATTCTTGTTTATGGTTTGGTGAGGGTGATCAGCACATTTAAATGCTGACACGAGGTAAAGGTTGTTTTGATCAAAGAAGAATGGAATGAGCCATTAATGAGAGAACATAGCAGACATATAATTCCACTATACACAAGGTGCGTGCCACCATTAACATTGTAATGTCTTTTTAAAGAGATGATCAAATTAAATGAGATTCCATGCTGGTACAATAGAGATTATTATTACCATTACCGTTTTTACGCCTCAATGACACTATATTACAACTAATGAAACACTGCTACGTTGGTTTGCATATGCCACCCAGAATGGGAATTAATGCAATGAAGCATTATTATTAGTTTTCAATGATCTCACCTGAAATTTTCACCATTAAAAATTTAAGAGTTATGTCTGAAATGAAGGAGGAATAAGTTTGTAGATGAAGAATGCTCGAAGGTAAAACAAAATCATTTTAAAACTTTCATCAATGTAAAGAGACATAAGCTGAAGTGGTCTAATAAAAGTGAGAAACTATAACTTGGGTAATAAAGCTGTAGCAGATTTCCTGTAAATGATATATCTATCTATTACAATGTTAACAATAATACACCTAGTGGAGCACACCGGTTGAGTACAAGTATTTGCATTATATTTTACACGATATAATATTAAATTATTGGATATTATAAGTATTTTCATAATTTATTTATAAACTGACTACTTTTATAGAACTACTTAAAAATATTGCATTTTGCGGCCTCGCGGAAGAATGAAATGTCAATATCAATTTGACGTTCACACTACATTATTTTTTATTTCAACCATATAGGTACTGGGAAATATATACGAATAAGGCAAGGAAAAGTTTATTTCATATACACAGTTTTATATTCTTAATTTATATAATTATAACATTACAAGTGGTAAAAAAGTTATTTATTTAAGATAAAAATCAAAAAGACTTTCAGAGAGGCAGCGTTCTTTGTTTAGGAAAAAATAAACAAGTACTTCCTAAACGGCACCATATTATCTATTTTGCACAAGAACTATATAGGAACACTTATCAATACATTTTGCCTCGTACTAAAATGGAGGGAATGAATGAATACACACTGGACCTCTGCAAAATTTTATCTTGCTACTGCTGCTGTTCTTTACATCTATCATTAAACATTTTTGTTTTATTGCAGTTTTAAATAAGGCTTTGTGTCTTCCCCATTTTGTTATACTGCAACAAAAACTGCCCACTAGCCCACTCAAACCATAAAAATCCGAAAACTATAATTTATACTGGCCACCTAGCCCAGGCTTATTTAAAACTCTCATTTTCTACAAAAACAGTACATATTTCACATACAAATACGGAAGAAAACTGCTCACAACAGATTGTGTAAAGCACGTTTTTTATCTATTCTCTTAAATATGAACAGTGCAAGTCTTACGTCGCAATCTTTGGTGGAGCAACTGGAGTGCTTGATGTGCTTCTTGTTAAATCAAGTGGTGTCGACACTCTTTCCCTTTTTGGACTTCGGACATCCCTACTACTGCTTGAAGACCTTCTCCTTGTACCGGGCTTTAATAATTCGTTATTGTTATTACTGCTACGCAAATCTTCAGCTTCGCCTCCAACACCATCCTCGTCATCCCGATCCGAGTCAGCACGCTCATCATCATCATCAGTATTCCGACTGATCTCACTCTTAATTAAAGGTTGTGGCTCGTTATCTGCTTCAGAGTCGTATTCTCTGTCAGAATTCAGTTGATGATGAAGAATATGATGGTGATGATGATGCTGTCGAAGATCGCCCCGTCTCATGTTCTCGTGTTCATCTTCACTGTCTGACTCGGTAGGGGAAAGTGCTCCGTTCAAACGGTTGAACTTTTTTGCTTGGTAGTCATCATCAACGTAATTATTGTTGGTGCTCTTTGCAGATAAGTCAATGGGCTTATCTTGAGTGGGCACACCACGCAATTTTTGCACCGGCATTCCTACAACAGGTTCCTCTGAGCTATGATGGCTTATAGGAGGAGTGAGAGTCAAACTTGAAGAAGGTGGGACAACTGGGGTAACTCGACTTCTAATAGAATGATTTGGGCTACCGTGATTACTTGTTGGTGTAGTAGACTGCTGCCCACTGTTCAAACTCGTTGAGCTACCACCACCAGCACCTCCGGCGCTACTCAAATTGTTTGGTAAATTAGCAAAAGGCGAGGTTAGGCCCTCGGGTATGCCGGTAGCTGCAGAAAGAAGCTTACTAGGATGAATTGCCCCATTTACTAGTGGTGATGGGATAGAAGTAGCTGCCGCGTTTGGTGGGTAGCCACCGGGAAAAGCACCAGGGAACGCACCGGGTAAGAAGAATCGGTACGGATTAAATTGATGTAAATTGTGTGGTCCCGCTGTAAGCATGGCTGGCCAAAGACGTAAAGGATCATAGCCCATTTTTATCAAGTCCCTCGTTAAAAAGTCGAATGATAAGAGATCGTTAGGCTTGACCTCTAATGGAGATCCAGGAGGCATGGTAAATAGAGAATTTGTTATTTTTTCGTCAGCAGATGCTTCAGAATTTGGAGATTCCAGTGAGCCTGGACTTCGCGTTGTTATATTTCGTGACATATCTTCACCACGATCATCATCACGCTCCATTAAAGGTTTCCCACCAGGCATAGGAAAAGCGCCATGACCAGCTAATCCTCCTAGTCCGGCAACTCCTGCTGCCCGGAAATATTCGGCTAATTCAGGGGTTACCAATTTGCGATTTAAAGAGGATAGGAACTGCTCACGAGATTCAGGGCTGAGTCCAGCTGCAAATGATGAAAATGCTGGTGGCAGCCCATTGGATGATGTCCCATTTCTTGAGGCGCTGCTTGAAGGAGTTCTCTCACGTTCAGATCTTTCTCTTATTTCTCGATCTTCCCCACTACTGCCACTCAAAGAACCCAAAGATGTCACAGTGGAGGGTATTGAGCTTTTACCTAAACTATTCGGTGGGAATGCTCCAGGTGGATTGTTATTGTTTGTTGCGGATGAGTTATTGTTGTTTGCTTCAGAGCCAGAATTCATCCCACCGTTTTGACTCTGGGCGGAGAGAAGACAGTGGATTTTGAACCAGTTGGAACGTCTCCCGTACCTCGACCCTGATTTGGACATGCCAACTGACAAACATTTTCGGAGGCGGCAGGACTTACACGAAGTCCTGTTCTTTTTTGTTATCTCACATCTGCCTCCATTTTTGCACTCTGAGATTCCACTGACGTTGTTGTAGGTTCTACCAAAGAAGGACTGTAAAAAAAGAAACAAATTTTCATTTTCTTCCTCTTTGAACATTTTGACACTAACCATAAGCCGTAAATAGTTATTTTTATGCCGTAGTAGCATCTATCGATCCCATCTTATGAAGGTATTTCAACACGAGTTTTACTATCACCCAAAAAAACTCTCCGTTTCATTTCAAGGGGTAATATGCAAAATCCAAAAGGAGTTCTACTTTTTATTACAGTTTCCAGTCATAAAAAACAATTGCCAATTAACTAAGGCATTTTCAGCTTGCACTATTACTGTCGAGGTCTTTCACTGTTGATTTTTCAAGAGATTAGAAATTTACTGCCAATAATAGTAATGCCCCATCTTACTGCATACACAAAGAAAGTAATAACTCATTCATATACAAAGTACCCTAATAACGTTATGGAGCAACATTGTTTATCTGTTACATTGAAGCTTGTAGTAATAAAAAAACATAACGAATGTCGGTTTGCGAGCTGGTGCTCTAATTACTTGCACTTAGAAAAAAACAATAAAACGAAAACTCATCTTCGGTCTTACATTTATGCGGTTTCGCCATAGAATACTGGGTGAGTATAAAACATACAGCGATAGTAATAAAAGCAAGAGACTTAAAACTGTTCTCAACTGAAACATAAAGGTGTGCTTTACCTTCATTTATAGGGTTTACCTGTTGAGCATCATGGAAAGTAAAAAGACAATATATATGTAGTTAATTACAGCAGTCATCGTAAACGGCAGTTCACTAGTCCTATAGTTTGTGCAAGCAAGCCAAGTGGATTTAATGGCATATAATTGTTGTCTTAAGTAAATCCAGCGAAAGTAGTGGTGTATTGAAATGGAAAACTATATTAAGTATCTAGCCCAGCCATTTAAAATAAATAGCAATTTCAAATTTACGGCCAGTTGTAATTATAATTACGAATTTGTAACCGTAAAGTTATTTTTGTAACAAGGTTCAGAACATGCCACGTTTGACTTTTATGTTTCTGTCAACAAGATTAACAGCGACAAGTACAACAAAAACTGTAATTGAGTGTTTCAAGTAAAAATCAATAAAAAGTAAAAAAAAAAGTAAATTAAATGAAGAAGATGCTATTGGTCTACCTGCTGTTTATTTATTTGGTTAGTTTATGGGTCCTAAATTCTCTTACTCGATACATAAAAGTGAAGACGCATTGTAAATTACTTTTTAAAACTTTCCCCTTAATATACATGAATTTAGAACAAATTATCAGTGTTGTCTACTTTTTCATTCAATATAAATGGAGTAGCAGGACAATATTGCTTTGGTTCATTGGCTCAAATTTAATTAATTTTAAGTATCATTACTAAGGCAGAAAAAATAGATCGTTAAAAAAATAAATACAGATCGTATATTTATTGATAGAAATTCATTATGGCTGACAGTCTAGTTTTTTGCACATGAGGAAAGACAAACAACAAACTATAAAAGTAACGAGCTTGACTTGATAATCCAACAAGAATCTATGACCCGTGCAACATCAATGTAGATTTGCTGCGCAGCAAGATAGATGGAGCGCGACAATGGCATAGTGAACTCTTACGGTTTTATGATAATAGAACAATCTTTTCTAACTCAATATATTGCAGGACGACTGTGCATTTAATGTTTTTTCATATTTTTACGATTTTAGTTAATATATTCAATAAATTATTGCGCTCAGATACAGTTTAAAAATTATTAAGATTTATTTACGGTTTCAAAACAAATATTCGTCAAAAAGTAAATTGAGTTAGGACAATAAACAGTAAAAAATGAGAAGAATAGGATTTGGGTTCAGGTGATGGTGACCTAATCAAGCTTATCATATATTTCAAAAGACAATAACAATCAAATTGCATGCTCAAAAAACATGAGCACATAAAAAAGTAAGTTTTTACTACACACGCTACGCACTTATTAGATTACTTCGAAAACGAGTCAAGAGCAGAAAAATGATGAGCAAAAGAATAATGAAAAATGAATTGAAAACAGCCCACCTCATTTATCTTGCAGTAGTTAAGAGATGAGTTTAAATAAATAAATAAACTAAAATGAAATTGGAGTAACAGTAAGCTGCTAAAAAGTCGTAAATGTAAATTGGATTTGGATTACTTGCATGTCAAATTTTGAGAGAATGAGGTAGTCAGAATCACATAATCGCATACATTCTTTTACTTTGCAGATTGTCATTTTTTAAAGAAAAATATAACAGTGCCTTGTTACTCGATGTTGATTCTTGTAATTTTTACCTTTTTTGCAACAAAAGGTTTATATGCATTCAAGTTAAGTGAATATTTTGAAATGGGTTGATTGTTGAGCCGTAAATATACATTCATATAGCAGAGCATAATAATATTATATATGAATGCAATGGAAGCATGTAACATGTTTTGTATACTTTTTATATGACATCTAGTAAAATGTGATTTAAAGATTATCTATGTACTGATTATAAAACGATGGTACGGACACAAAAAGGTTAAAAATCAAGTCTTGGATCACTGCCACCATTCAAAAACTGAAAGGTTGATAACATTAATTTTAAGCAATTATTAAAAGTGACGAAATTAACAGAGCAAATCGTGTATACAGTACTAAAAAGATCAAGCCAAGATTATGACTAACAATCACATTACTTTCAAGTCAGTTACAAAAGACATAAAGATTCAAAGAAATGCTCCGACAATACGAGGAGCGCTGTACGGACTTTTGTAAAGTTAACGCGTTCGTATTTTGGTACATTTTATTTGTAAAATGTTTCAATTAGTTTTGGTGGAACGCCCAAAGACACCACCGAGGAATGTCATTTCTAGCTGATACGCAGTGTTAATTTTGCCATGTTATTCTTTTCATTCGTGACAAGGAATATTGTGGCACCTGTGTGGCATATTACCTTCGAACTCTGTATCTTGTTGATTTTTGTGTACATTCATCGTTCGTGATCTGTTTTCAGTCTCCCAAACATGGTTTGTGACTTAATCTTTATGCATGTATAAATAAACTTTTAATCATCAGACATGATTTTCCACTACTTCCGCCAATTTACCAGCTCAATATACATAAAAGGAATGAAAATACGGTTAGTGTATGCTAAATGTTTGAATCTATAATCTGAATTTATCCCATCATAAGTATTCAACAATGTAGTCTCCGGAACGAAGGCCATGTTTTTATGTATGTTTTTATTTTTTGTTAAAGTATATCAAATCTTAGCCATCCAAGTCAATTCACAAAAATAATTGTAAATGCGTACCATGCATCCATATCCACAGCTCATTTATGAGCGTTGTAACACTCTTTATTACAAGTATACTGCCTAGTTCAAAATCTTTGATGCATTTTCATAGTCAAACATATGGATGGACACATTTAATTGGGCTGGGAGCGTTTTCATGCCATGTTTGTCAACTTGCATTTTCCAACTATAACTCTAAGAAAGCTCTTATAAACTGCGTTTTTATTTTATTCCGATTTCCAGATCCTCCTACTTTAGAAGGTATTGCACTGAACACAATATATGTCTCAGTCAGTCAAAGTTGTACTAACACCACAAGACCTTTATACCTAGCAATCGCGTTTAAATTGTTAAATCGTTTGCACTACAACAATGCATGTCCAATTCGTTGTTTCGGAATGACTTATTCTTCCAAAAAGAAAAAAAAATATAACAAAGGAACTCTGACTTTTAAAACATTTTAGTTAAAATGATGATGATGATATTATCGTATATGCATGCATATTGCATGTTTTTAGTAAACCACGTCGCAGTCATGGGCTGAAACATGCTGTTGTCCACCTCTCTCATTTAACTAAATTTGCAAGTCTAATTAAGCTTTAGGAATATCTTTGTTGTTAACTACAAACTAGAGAAGAAGGCGATTGTTATGAACAGAGCATTTCATCCTCATGGCACGACACGAACAAAATGTTTCTTTCACTCATTCACTTACTCACTATACTCACATCCTTAAAGCAAACTCCTTTTTTGTCGAAACGAAAGGCATGTTTGAGAGAAAAAACTAAAAACAACTCAACTTGACGAGAAAGAACTAATAAATTATTTGTCCGCAGGGGATTTCTTTGAATTTTCTAGGTTGATAATGATAATAAATGCGTTTGAGTCAAATGTGATTTTTGTTCTTGTAATAAAAAGGAACCCTATACTTTTGGATTTTGCATTTTTGTTTCCATTCCACGAATTTCGGAGCAGATCAACTTGATTTTGAAACTGTATTTTTGTAGAATAGATAAATCTTTATAAAAAATCTCATTCTTACCTTGCATCCTTCACAGGTAAACGCTCCGAAGTGGAATCCGGCAGCCGGTTCACCACACACTTTACACAGCTGGTTCATCTGTATCACAAAAATAATCAGAAAAATCTTTTAGCAATCGTTGGATAAATTTTTCGGAAAATGCAACTAAATAAATCAATAAAAGCGTGATAAAGACGAAAAGGGGTAAGCACATAAAAGCATATTAATTAGGGCTCATCTATCTACACTTGTTGCTTCAATTAAAAAACTTTTTTTCATATAACTTAATTTAAATAGGAGCATTTACATTATAACCCACCTCGACATTATTCACGAACATCACATATATCTTTTTTGAAACACTTTTATCCAATCAAAAAAAGAAAAGCCGACATTACTCTTTTCTGTTGTTGCAATAAAAACAACAATAACAGCTTAATTTCTGTGCTTGTTTATGCACCTATTGTTTATTTTTCACGTAATAATGCACTGATGACGGTTCAACTGGAAATGCATATATAACATTCGGTAGTAATACAGGATGCAAGACAAAAAGACATAACGCATCACACTCTTCTTCTTTCTTATTACATCACATCCTTTTCACGGAAAACAACACACAATACTTAAAAACACGTGAGTTGATCTAAAGTTAAACGTGTTGTGGTGGCTTTGTTCTCAAAATTGAATGCAACTTTCTCACTCACTCTTTTTACTCCACCGAGGAAGTTTGGTGTCTTGAAGAAAACGAGCTCGTTAAGATCCAAATTCAATAAGACACAGAGATACATCCACGTTTCTATACATGCACACTACACGCCTTCTTTATTCCTCTGTGAGAAAAAACATCAAAACCAACAAAGGAGCTTTTTCCTCTTTTCCATTCCAACACCATCACCACCGTCACCGTCTTCTTCCTTTTTATTCAATTCAAAAACTGTGAGATGCACACACCACACCGCACAGAGTAAATGCTGTACGCACGAATGATAGATAAACCAGGTAAGAAGGGAGTAGACTTGAGGCTATACGCATAAAAAGAAAATTTCAGAGATGCAGTATTGCACTCACTGTTGCTGTTTTAGAAGGATGATGATGACACAGCACAACTCTCTGTAATTCCAAATGTCAGCCGAACACTAACTAAGTCAGTAATGTTCCTTTCACGAAGACCTGATTACGACAACTGTGAGCAACATCCTTCAATCCTATTTCGTTTAATACGAGTCTTTGGACAAAAATCTTTTTTTACGAGATTGGGTTTAATCTGTATATGACGGAGAGGTATGTATGTATACAAAGGTATTATATAAATACGCAGACACTCATCGTCATCGTCCTCTGTGAGCTCACAGGAACGAAATGGTTTGCGTACGAGCTAACGCACTACTACCTAAAGAGATTTTTTTGGAGGTACGATGATGATGGTACTGCAAGTAAAAAAGGTAAGTAAGAAGAGATCGAGGGACCACTCTTACTATCTGTCTGCCGTCCGTCTCCTCACATGAAAGAGTGAGGAAAACACATGTAAAGCTGTTAAGTTGCATGTCTCACCAGTACAGCAACCTAAACCAAAGGTAATATAATCATGATGGTTACAGCTTTACGCAGCACAATAAGCGGTGGTCGTAATAATCGTCGTCATGTAGGTACCTCTCCGCAATGGAGCAAAGTAGCTTTGAAGAGTG
>JAQFYG010003418.1:0-12589 GCA_034694325.1 Entomobrya corticalis | reverse complement strand
GTTGAAGCGTTCTTGAGTTATCGCGCAGACAGACGGACAGACAGACATTTTTGCTCCCACCATGTATTATTATAAAGCAACAGTACTGGTCACTTAATAATGGATGTGGATATTGAGAAAGATGGTTTTGTGAAAACTGAACATTGCAATAATATGGAAGCTATGCTTCCAGACATTCCGGAGAACGATCCGTTAATTTCGTAGATATTTATATAAATTGTATTACGTCTACATGTCATATTTTTAAAAACTGAGTATGCATTTTTTAAGATTTGCATGAAATGAAGTACGATATTCAAATATTCATTAATTTCATCAAATCAAATGTATATTATGCATTAAATGATAATATATATAATCGTTTTTATATTAAAAGAAAAATTGTTTGTGTATATATAAAGATACACATTTTTTGTATAATGTTTTTTCGTTCAATCCTGACAATATTAACATTCATCATCTCTCAATGCCTGATATTATAGCTTTTGCTATTTGGTTTGGTCTAGCGTGCACATTATTTTTGGCTACAAGACAGAAACAAGCGGTAAAAACGACCAAAGAACCACAAAGAAATATGTGAAAAGCATGAATGTGGAATTTTCCAAATTAAGTAAGTTTTTGTATCCAAGAGATTTGAAATTTCATCGAAAGACGGTTCATCAGAGGACAGTAGAATCGAGTTCTGATAAGTATTGATAAATATTGCTTGAAGTACGCTTACAAATTGTTTTTAAAGCGTATAAAAAGTGTTTTAAGAGCGTTAAGAAACATTTTTGTAATCTCCTTCATTATTATTTTGATGCTGCTGTATATTTGTTTGCAAATTCGTTTTGACAAAATAGACCTAGTACGTCGGTGTTATTTTAGTAACAGTTATTTCTATCTAAAAAGAATTTGGATCAGTTAATGAATGCTATGTGGAATGATTCTGTGGTCAAAATATTATTTAAAGCCGTTGAGCTTACTCTAGTATTTAAACATTACTAATATTATATATATATATATTGAAATTGAGCAAATTTAGCTTGCGTCTCATTGGTTTGCATCACTTTTTCATTGTATTACATGTTAGCTACAAATAAAAAATTCACGGAAAACATAAACAAATCAAACAAGACGGAAATAAATTTTATTTTTTGAAAGTGTCAATAACTAATAGAACAAATACTAAAGAATTTGTTTAAGTGATACTTATGAACAATTAGTCAGTAAATTGGAGACTCAGGAATGCTAATTATCATTAGTTTTTGCTGACAAAACTTTAAAATCGTTACAAATGAAAACTAAAGTGTTAAATAAAAAAATGAAAACAAATACTACTCGGACTTTCTTTGCCGTTGCCTTACAAATGCCAAATTAATAATAACTAAAACGCATGTTCGATTGAAAATATGTTTTACCTAATAGTTGTAAAGTTTTAATACTTCAGTAAGCTCGACGGCCTTGTAAATAAATTTGCTAATTTGCTAGTTTCCTGTTGATAACATTTGGCCTGCATTAGTCAATAGTCCATTGGCTAGAGATTTGCTCTTTAAGATCCGATAATAAAAATCAGTACTTTTGCTCAAAATTTAGTAAGTTTTTTAGTCGAATGAAGAACTAATTTGTTTTGTATTTTGAATGGTTTGTCCGCTGGTAACAAAAAAAACAGGCTTTTAATTTTTACAAGAAGTAAATCAAATTGAGTTTGAAATGGTTAAATTTAGGACATAGTCCTTGAAACTTAACGAGGTTCATAAAGTACTTGTTGGAAACGATTTTTCTAACATTGACTCACTCAACTTTGCATTTTGTATTTCTTGTATGCCAATTTGTCACTAAAAGTATGTTTTCAAAATATTTATACGCTGGGTTGAAATTCTGTTGACATTAGCGATTAGACAAAATAAATGAATATACGCTCTGCGTTCTAGATTTCATTAAAAATATGTTTAACTGGCTTCATTTTTCCTAACATAAAATGTAGGAGACATTTTAGTCTGGATTTACTCTTCTTTAAATTTGAAATAGTAATATTTAAAATATTTCCAAGCTTAGGGCGTATTACTGCCACCTAAAACTTGTTAATAAACAACAACTCTACTGAAGTTTGAAAATTTGTTGGAGATTTAAATGAGGTTTAATAACAAAACGTTTCCTATGAGGTGTAAGTTTAACCAAATTTGTAATAGTTATGTTTTGTTCATTTCAATGTAAACTCTTTTGGGAGCCTACCTATATAATGAAATTAAAATATCACGAATTAAACATTTCAAAATTGTTACTTAATTCTGAAATTCTAAACTAATTCTCAGTGTATTAATTATTTCTGATTTAATAAAACCGAATTTAATTAAGTATATGAACACAGTTTTTATGAAAATGACATGACATGAAAATTGCTAATATAAAAAATTATGACTTTTTGTTTTAGCCGCTAATGCTTTTAACGATTGTGTTTTTGCGGTTTTTATCAAAAATATTTTAAAGTAAAGTTTGTTTTAATAATTAGGTCAGTGAGATGTAGCCTAGGATGTTGTTTTGTTTAAATCTCGGTTGCGACTTTAGCAACTCAAACATTTACAAAAAGCGTAAACTGTCAATCATCTCAGTTTTTCATAGCATTACCAAAATGTTATCAGCAGATTATTGTCCTTTTTGCGAGCCTTAAACGTAAATTTCAATAAACAAAACTATAATAAACCCTAGAAAAATCAAAACAATAACAACATATTGTCCAACAAACCCAATATTTGTCAAACATGTGCAAGTTTTGCACATAAGACCATATTTTACATGCATCTGTATCTCAAAATTTCTGGATCAACCTGATAACACTAAATAATAAACAAATTTGCCACTTAGACTGACTGAGTTTCAAAAATGAAGTTTGTACTTGCAATAAAGAAATTTAAAAGAACATCAAGATCTGACTGAGATCCCATAATTGTTAATGGGATTCTCAAAACTCTAAACCAAAAAATGTTGTCAGGGTTTTTGTAGCTTCTAATGCAGTAATATGTAATAGTTTCATAGTTTTTATATGCGTCTTAGTTATTTACTGTCATATGTTTAACGACCGCGACAAAGTTTAATTTTAAAAGGCGTTTTTAATCCATTTTATCAGATTGTAGTTAATTTAAGACTGCCTGTAATGCTAGCAATAGCTTGCCTTTGCCCTTCTTTAAACACTGACAATTGTTGCAAAAGTATTTAATTCAGTTACGATATAAGAATATTTCCTTGTTATATATTTCTTTTGTTTTTAAATCATACCTAAAATAAGTTAAAATTGGATACGTTTGCGCTTCATTTGTTCACTTTGTTTACTGGTCTTTTATACCAATTTATTAATTTCTACATTTGCCCAACTTTTGTTTTTCAAAAAACGTAAAGTATTCTTAAATGTCCATGTGAACAAACTTGACACAACGGTGATCAGCATGAGATAATATAGATTCAAATTTGTCGCAGTTTACAAAAATGTAATTAAGTATGACGTAAATAAAGAAGATGTAAGTATTAAGTATGTTTAAGCAAGATGAGTTGGGTCTTTACCACACATTTTGTGTTCACGGACGGCATCCTCCCTACTAACCTCATCAACTCGGGGTTTATTAACGTCCGTGGACCCCTTCCCGAGTTTCAGCTAGTAGATCTAAAGACGCTTAATTGGCAAGCACATATGCTTTCTTTCGTAGGAGTCTTTTTTGGAGTCTTTTGATCATGACCAACAAGATTTATATGACTATGTTTATCTTTATGAACTTATTGAAAATACGTTAAATGAAAACCGTTTCGACCTTTTTTATTTAATTTATTTAGTTGACCTTATATTACCCAAACTCAGACAAACCGTAAAATATAAAGTGGAAGACAAATAAATGTTCATGGCAAAAAGGAAATAAAATTTCAACATGGTTATTTGTTTGAACAAGTGTCGGAAGATTTTGGCTCAGAATCTTCAGTTCCTTTGGTTTTCTTGCATTTTCGCACGTGGGCATTAAAATCCCGCTGGAGTGAGTACTCTTTGCTGCAGCTTAAACACAAAAACGATTTTTTTTCAGCATTTGGCAGATGGTACTCCATGTAGTGCCGCTTGAAGTTGTCTTTGCGCTTAAGGAAGCGTGGCTTGTCGGTTGAAGTGCATTTTACGCACTTGAACTAGAACATTGTCAACGAAAGCATTTTGTTTTATGTCAAAATTACATCTCGTATGAGTTTCTTTTAGTAGGTTACATGGTTATACTGACCTTTTTAAGTCCGTCTTTGGGATCCACTTCTGGTGTGGGATATGGAACAACAGTATTTATTGTTGAGGAGCTGTCTTCTTTTAACTGAAAAAGTAATAAGTTTAAGCTATTTGCAGACGCAATTATTGCTTAACTTAAATACAATATCACTGCGATAATATTGTAGTATTTAACTGTTAGTGCAACTTAATTTTACCTTTGCCTTAGAGGAAGAGCAAGCCTTTTGCCCATCCTTTGGATGGGTGCCACTTTGAGAGCTGCTAGATTTATCAGCTTTCATTTTTTGAGCCGGTTTTTTTATGATCTGCCTTTCCGACTTTTGTATCTAAAAACGAGTATTTATTGAGTTGTAAATGGACGTAACCGTAAAATATTTCATATCATGGACAAAGTTTTTTCTATTACCTTAGTCGGAACATAGTCGTCGTCATCTGATATTTTTCCTTTTCGCTTTGACTCAGCGTGAGGTTTTAAAATGGGAACAAGAATTGGCACATTTGTGCCGACAGCACCTTGCTCAGCCTCAACCTAAGATAATGAGATTAATTTGTTAGTAAATTAGTCTTAGAAAAGAGGCATCATAAATATGATAGCTAAATTAACTTACGTTTACAATACATCCATCAGATTTATTGTTCCCCTCGTTTTCGCTCTGTCATGATATTTTGGTATAAAAATAAGTATATAATGTAAGTATGTATTTGTAGCTAAAGTAGTTATTAATACCTCAACCAAAATTAGAACAGGTTCTCTGTCCTTTTTTTTCTTATTTTTCTTTTTCTCGGCATGATGCAGTAGATCAGCTTTAGCGGGGTTTTGATTCCCTTCGTCGCAAACCTCCATATGCTGTTAAATTAAAATTATTAGTTTGTCTAAGTTGGTATTGGTTTTTTAAGCGGTGCAGAAATAGATAGTATATAGATGTTTTTATGTATTAGGAAACAGGAACAAAATTATAATATGGCAGTCGTGAACTGTAGTAACGTATATTCGAGTTTGAGCAAAATTTTGTATTTGTACCTGATCAACAGAAGAACCAGCCTCTTCGGGTGGCTTTTGGTATTCCGTCTTAGCTTGCTCCTTTGCTTTATTTGCAACACGTTCGTCTTGCTAAAAACGAGCATCAAAGTTTAGCAGTAAATTCCATTATTCGTATGTCGTAAAAACTTAAGTTTTTGCTGAAAAACGTACAATTTCTCCGTCATGAAGAGCTTCGGTAAACTCGGTATTCCCGCTGTCCATTTTATTTATGTTCCGCTTGCAACAAGTTTGCTCTTCATGCTGCCAAAAAGTAGTATATGAATGTTGTAATATAGGCGTGTACAAGTATAAATAAGAAGAACAAAAAATATACAAGCGCAACGTTTCTTATTTCTCGTAGGTCACCTTTACTAAAACTAAAATTTGAGCAAATATTTGTAGCACTTACATTACACTTGTCATTCTTATCTTTCATTACGTCAACTTTCAAAGGTAACAATTCTTTGCAAGGGAGCTGAAAATGGTTTAAATGTTAGCATATTCCGGTTATAAAGGGTCGCAATTATTGATACCATAAATTTGAGTAAAGTGCTTACATGCTCTTCGCCAACAAGACCTTTTGCTTCCACATTCAGCACCTTGGGACAATCTTTGTCTAACACGCCACCGTTGGTTTCGTTTTCATTAAACTAGAAAAAATTGTGAGTCAAAAACTTTGGATTTGTTAAGAAAATGACTTTATCTAACGATGTCTGAAAATTGGTTTAAAGCTAGCCGTAAAAGTTTATTTCGTAACCCTCACAATTCGTTCATTATCCGGGAAAGAAGCCTTATCATCCTTTCGCAAGAGAGACAGTGATGTGTCTAGGCTTTCACCAGCTTCCTACAAAAGTATAAAATTACCAAGAGGCTTTTAAACGATTGTCGTAGGTCGCACTGATTATCACTATAGTTTAAATAAGACTCTTACATCCTCTTTGTCCATAACCGGCACAGCATCTAAGTCCTGTGGCCGCGTATTCATTCGTAAGTTTAACATAAACAAGTAAAATTTAGAAAAGATTATTTTGAAACTTTTAACAAGCGTTCATGCAGTTTTGGTCGGACAAAGGTTGTAGTACTGGTTAATATAGAAGACCCAAATGCTAAAATGTTATTACCATATCATCGTCGGATGATAATGGTGGTGGTGGCTTCTTTGCCTTTTTCACCTTCTTTCTTTTTATACTTTGTTGGCCCATTTTTCTAACAATCTGTTAAACAGGAAACGTAAATGAGGTAATAAGGTTTGGGACATGAACACTTAGATAAAACGTATCAAGAATTCTGATAAAAGTGTAAAAGCTAGTTACAAAATTTGTGTAATGACACTTACCTTGTCTTTATTACTTTGATTGGAAGACATTTTGTCTATTGCCGTCTCGGCTCCATCTGTTTCTTCTCTTCCAATAGGATCCTGCAAACATATTGCAGTATTTATTTATACAACTTTCATAGGAAAGAAATCGTAGTAACAGCTAGTATAAAAAACTAGACATTTGTAAACACGTTAATATAGATTGGCATATCAATGTTTTAACTTTGACTATTTACCATATTTTCATTAAGAGCAGGAACTGCCCTGCTGGCATTCTTATCATTTGTCGCTTCTGGATCATCCGATGAAGAAATAATGCGTTTGCGCCTACCCATCTAAAAAGGAATATGTTTTAAAATGTTGCTGACATTCGCTATAAAAATTAGTATTTGCTTCTTCAACTTGTTATAAAACTTGTGAGCAATTAAAACCTGTTTCCTCTCAGATAACGTAACCTGCTCTTCCTCACTTCCAGAGCTACTGTAAATGTTTGATCTAGTTTTGGTTGTCTGCATTGGTATTTTATGAAAACAATTTTGTTTGTATAAATATACCGAGTAAAATGAAAGTGTTTAAAAATCGTATTGTAAAAATTACCGCATTGCAAAAAAGTTCGCCTGATAAATCGTCTGAAATGCCATCCTTAGCATTTCCTCGCTCCAATGCCGCTTTAGCTAACTGCTGATCTTTCCACGTAATTTTAATTTTTACCTGGCGTAATGATTTAGCCACTTCATTCCAATGAAGGAGGCAGCTTGGCTGTAAAAAGTATTACAAAATTGCTAAATATCGTACAAGTCATACATTTACGATATAATTTTTACATTTAAACGCGTTTATCACCTTTGGTGGACAGTTGCTGGCTACCTTTGGGGCAGGCATTTTTCCTTCTTTCTTTTGAGCACTCTGTTAGTTTGCAAAATGTTTAAATTATTTCATTATTTCAATTAAACAAAAATAAAATTAGCTTTACTTACAAATGAATTTCTTCCTGATGAACGTAGAACATGTGGATTTGAGAATAAAGCCAAATCCTCATATAAAACGCCCTGTTTTTCCTTATCTTCTTGTTGTGCTCTGCTCAATGAATGAGTTAATTTTGGTTTCTACGAAATTTGATAGTCCATTCATTATCATGTAATTTATTATTGGCTTAAACTATTAGTACTAGCAATGTAAAACAAAATATAAGTGACTAACCGTCTTTTTGGCTACGTTTTTGGGTTGGCAAACCTTAAATAAAGTTAAAGATGAAGTTTATTAAGGCCAACATGCTTATATTAGGGTTGAATTTGATTTTTGCTGCTATTATGTTCTTTTTGTAAGATAATTGGTTTAATTTGTTTTTGATTTTCAAGTATTTACCTCTGCAACCACCAATTGTGGAATTTTACGGGACTTATCCCGTTTTTTCTTTTTTTGGTTTGATTTCTTCAAACTATTATCCTCAACTTCAGGCTGATATATGAAAGTAAAACGTATTTTTAAAAATTTGTATGCTTTTTTGTCGCTGCATTATCGTTTGCTGTACAAATATATTAAAAACTTACAGCACAAATATCTTGGACAAGACTTTGAGGATCAGGATCACCCTGATGATAAACATAAAAAGTATATTATGGAAATATTTTGAGTCAAAAAGCTTATACGATTAGTCTTAATGCAATGCAGTCATAGAAACGTACGGGTTTACGAAAAGTTGGTAAAGTCTCGGTTTGGGATAAAAGATTGGGCGTCCCAGATTCCTTTTAAACAATTAAAGCTTATAAGCAAACTTTTTGTAGTAGTGTTTGCTGTGAATCAGTGAGTACTTTATTAGATTAAGATTGGTCTTAATGAGGCAATAGAAACTTACATGCTGACTGGAAGACGGACAAGTTTCCGATTGAGGCTCAGTTACCATGGACTTGACTAAACTCAGAGACATGGGGTCATAATGGTCCTAATAAAGACCCAAAAGTGATTTATAACAGATATTGATTCGATATTTCTGAATGATTAGTTTGATATGTGTAAAAATAATCTTACGCTGGGTGCCAGGGTGGACACAACCCCAGTGCCAGATTTTGGCAGCGACAAAAGTTGTCCTAAGTTATCTAACTCTTCGCAATTCTTTTTAAACAGTTTAAATAAATTAATTTTGAAGATAAGTGTGTCGTGTGTAAGGAAGGAATTAATAAACGTAAGTGGTGAATAAGGTTAACAAACTTACCATTAGGCTGTCGATTTGCAAGGCAAATGTTCTATCCTCGCACTAATAAACATCAACAAAACGTAAAAAGTTGGAAAATTTTGATTTGATATGCTTGTACAAATAATTTTACAGCGTAAAACTGAACTTACAGCGGAAATGCTGCTAATTGGAGCTTCGGGTTCGTTCCACAATTGTTCGCATGATCCATTAAATTTCTCAGAATCCTTTTAAACCAATTGAAAAATAAAAAAGTTAAAACAAAACAAACCAAGCATGGTGCATTACGGGGTAAAACTTTGCGTATTTGCCAAATAAACTTACAAAAGACGTAAAATTTTCCATGAAACCTAAAATTCCTTCATCAGGATCTTGAAATACTTCTTCAATTTCCCTCACTGAGTTCACGCTTTTAGCAGATTCATTTACGCGCTTCATATAGGCTTCATAAAAGATGAAATCTGCGTTAGGTGCAGTCGCCGATGCGTCCTCCTGTGCAGCAGTTTGAAGAAATTTTATGTACTCTGGCAACTAACAAAATAAGCACAAAACATATTGGCGTGTCTAATGAGCAACACATTATTTTGGTATTTGATTTTGTCTATATAATAATGGAAATACTAACCGTGGGGGAAACGTTGCGTTCAAAGAATTTTATTTCTCTGCTGGTAATTAGAGAGGAGTTCCAATATCTCATGAACCTTTCCCTGGCTTCCCTAATTCTTCCTTCCAATAAATCCTTAAAATATGTGAAATACAAAATTTATCAACCTGTCAATAATTTTTTAACAAGAGAACTAAACAACTATTTCTTACATTAGCAGAAATGTGCATTCGTTGGGACACACCAAAGGTCCTTTCCTTTTTTTCCGGATCATTTTCTAGCTCTTCGAGAATTTGGCTTTCAATTGCACGAAATTCTTGACTGCCATCATCATCTTCTACGCTTTCCCTCTGTAACTCATAATTTAATTCTTTGTTCAGTTCATGTCCATTGAACTGTTCACTGCTGCTCTCAATATCTACGTCACTCCGTTGTTCTGCTAATTCGACCATTGTCACAACTTTTTCTTTAATTTCGTCCATCAAGAAATTGATTTCCTCCATTCGAACTACTTCTTCTTTCATCTCGTCCATCAAGCAATTTATTTCCGCCATCTCAGCCTCTTCTTCGCTCTTCTCCTGTTCTACCCCCATAACTTGGTCTTTCCTCTTAATTTCGTCTAAGCCGGCGTCTTTCCCCTTATCATCCATATTAACTTCAAATTATTTCTCCCCTCGAAACAAATTGCGTTTTTTCTGAAAAACCAAACATTAATGTTATTTGAAGAGCTCGTAAAATTTTTACATTCAGATCAAGTCAATATTGCATTATTTTTATGCAACATTATTTATATTTCAAAAATTCGTTTATTTATGAAACTATTGAGACAAAAATTGCATCGTAGTAAAAATTTGGCGACGCAAAACATAAATATAGTATAAATATATCAAAATAAAATTCATTATAGTTAAAACTCATCGTAGTTAAACGCAAAGTAGTAACCGTTTATGGCAAGGACAATCATCGTAGTAAAAGTTTGTTGTAGGGAAATTTCATCGTAGTAAAAATTTGTCGTAGTAAAAACTTGTCGTAGTAACAATTCATCGTAGTAAAAATTCGTCGTAGTAAAAATTCATCGTAGTAAAATGCATCGTAGTAAATTCCATCGTAGTAAAAGTTCGTCGTAGTAAAACTTCATCGTAGTAAAATGCATCGTAGTAAATTCCATCGTAGTAAAATTATCAATGTGTGAAAACTTGGTCAGTTATATAGTTATACGTCATTCGTAGTCCAACAGTCAATATTAAGTCAACGGGACAATCTAAAGCGCATATTAGAGGCGCAAAAAACCCTAACAAAGTAACAAAATATCCCTGTGGCATCTCCTGACTGTTACTTGGTACCTTATTCCTTCTGGTATATAATTGGTCAACGGCCCAGTGGTCCTACCAACCCTCCAACCTCCAGAAAAGGTAAGAGTAACACTCAGGGCGACATATGGTTCAAGCCAAAAAAGGCGCTCACGAGGAGCCCGTCGCCGCTGGCCTTTTGGCTACGCCCCGGGACAGGACGTAACGGCCTTTTCCCCCCCAAATTACCCGGGCCCTTCGGATGGTAGAGGATTTTCCCAACCTCACCATCCAGGCTGACTCCCCAGTGACCAGTTTTGGTAGCTGGATACACTGGGAAAAAGGAGCGAGATGTCACTCCCGCTCTCGCCAGCCTTGGGGAAGAGCAAAGCTCGATTACCCCTTGTCTGTCCGTACATCTATCAATCGTACAAAATTACCTTAATTTTTGAAGGCCCAAAGAAGCTAGAGAATTGCTTTTCAATTCATATTTAAGCGCTTCTCATAACTTACTACGACATAACTTGACTTCCTACGACAGATCATGATTCCCTACGACGGACTCAAATTTACTACGATGAGTCCAAAACCAAAAAAGGTTCGTTCCGCCCCCTTTATATGTGAGTCCGACCCCATAAAATCAGTTTCCCCGATAGAAAAAAGTATTCTCTACACGACTGTACCTTTTAAATATGTTTATTGATAAGAAGTACAATTTATGATTTTTTTAATACTTGATAGCTGTACAATAGGGAATAAGGGAGGAGGAATTTCCTACGACAAAATTGCAAAAACTTCATAAATAAAAACTTTTTAAATAAAATTAACCCTTTGTTCAGCATATTTTAAAAATCTATACAGCGCAGCCAATGAAAAAGTGTATTTTCGTATAAAACTAACTATTTCAAATTTTGGCTTATGGTGCGCATCACCACTTCCTACGACAGATCATGACTCCCTACGACGGACTCAAATTTACTACGATGAGTCCAAAACCAAAAAAGGTTGGTTCCGCCCCCTTTATATCTGAGTCCGACCCCTTAAAGTCAGTTTCCCCGATAGAAAAAAGAACCCTTTGTACGACTCTACCTTTAAAATATCTTTGTTGATAAGAAAAACAATTTATGATATTTTTACTATTTGATTGCTGTACAATAGGGAATAAGGGAGGAGGAATTTCCTACGACAAAATTGCAAAAACTTTATAAATAAAAACTTTTTAAATAAAATAAACCCTTTGTTCAGCATATTTTAAAAATCTATACATCGCAGCCAAGGAAAAAGTGCATTTTCGTATAAAACCAACTATTTCAAATTTTGGCTTATTGGCTTGGCGCCTCACCACTTCCTACGACAGATCATGACTCCCTACGACGGACTTGCACTTACTACGATGAGTCCCAAACTACAAAAGGATGGTTCCGCCCTCTTTAAAATTAAGTGCGCCCCCTTAAAATGAGTTTCCCTGATAGACAAAAGTATTCTCTACACGACTGTACCTTTTCAAAATTTGTGCGGCAATATATTTCAATTATTGACTTTCTCAATGCTTGATTGCAGTTCAATGGGATCTATGAAGAGGGAATTTCAAAAACCTCATAAATAAAAACTTTTTAAATAAAATAAACCCTTTGTTCAGCATATTATTAAATCTCTAAAATGCAGCCATGAAAAAAATGTCATTTTGTAAAAAACCAATTTCAAATTCTGGCTAATGGTGCTCCTCACAATTTCCTACGACAGATCATGACTCCCTACGACGGACTCAAATTTACTACGATAAGTCCAAAACCACAAAAAGATGGTTCCGCCCCCTTTTAAATTGAGTCCGACCCCTGAAAATCAGTTTCCCTGATAAAAAAAAGTAGTTAATACACGAATGTACCTTTTCAAAATCTGTGCAGCTGTAAATTGCAATTTATAATATTTTTTCCT
>JAQFYG010003417.1:0-12591 GCA_034694325.1 Entomobrya corticalis | reverse complement strand
TAAATATTGTCATATTTCACATGAAGAGTCACTTTGTATTTTGTATATTTTTTGCTTGACCAAGGCATCATTATATTTTGTTATATGTTTTTATGATGTGAATTTCGATGCAAGGAACTTTTTTTTGCCTAATGATATGTATGTGATCCTTATGGATTATATGATAATAAGCTAGAAGATGTGAGTGAACTGTCAAGAGAATGACGACCGTTGTTCTCATTTAGCTCGAGCTTTTGAGTCCTTTTTGTTTGACGTATTTTTCAAGTCATTGTACTTCTTATCGTTTTAAGTATGCACCTCGCCCCACTAAAAAAAGGCGATGGCATTTCTCCTATGTATCTCTAGTCTTTGTTTAATATCAGCCGAAGGCTCTACTTGACTGACTAGCGGTTTTTTCATTGTTTCCAAGTTTTCATTTCCATTTAGAATAAAACCAACCGCTTTGACATTTACCGTATTTCTGGAGATCACAAGCTAATTTTATTTCAAGCATTTTAATACAAGCGATCCTCTTTTCCATTTATCCATTAGGCATTTCTCATAAAGCAATCCTCCTCTCTCACTCAGTCAAAATACACTTTACAAAGGAGATCCTCAAATTTAAGGCATCCATTAGCGCATACTATTTTTCTACTCTCTTCCGCAAAAAGCAGCATCATCATTACTTCTCCCTACACCAGCACTCACTCTACAAACAAGTGCACCGCGAGAACAGGGAAGATTTTACGACTTTGTACATAATCTCCTCCGTGAGGTATGTTGAAAATACGATCATGTAGAGACTTAATGCTGCGTTTAGAAACCGCCAATGTACACAAAACGACTTTAAAATATCTTCCGCACCAAATTCAACATTTCAAAGAGTATATGTGAAAATATGTTACAGTGTTTCTACCTGTAAAATAGTCAACTCAAATTAAACTGCTTGCAATTGTATTCTCACTTTTCGGAAACGCTAATTACGTTTATCAGATAATGGATGAGATATTCATATTCAAGAAGTTATTTCATTCATCCAATTAATTCACTTGTTTTCCTACTGACAATTCAGTATTTTGAAGATTCATGCTAATTACCACTACGACAATGACAGATCTAATTTTATGTAAACATTTACAAAAAAACAGCTTACCAGTTCATTATGGATATAAAATGTATAAAACTCATGGTCACCTTATTATTTAACCGATTCGTATAGATCATTTGAGATTGCATATGAGCCTGGATAACGGTTTTTGATTAATTTACTTTGATCCTGCATTAACGTATTTATTTATATTTTTGTTTTATTGAAAATAAAAATAAAATTGCTAGTTTCGAATTTAAGCCAATATATTACTCAAACTCCAAATATAGTAATATCCAATTAGGTCAATCTTAATAAAACTGGTATAAACAAAATTATCTAACATTTGTACGTAAACTTTGCAGAACAGGTAAAGTTGGCGGTAAAAATATTAAATATTTGAACGTAATAAGTTATTGTTATAACTTCGTTAAATTGCTATTGTTTTTTTATATCTTGTTTTGAGCAGAGATGAAAAGAATCTGATTCGGTAAGAAACCGATTTTTTGTTAACACAAATTTTATCGGCGTTAAAAAGACAAAAGTTGCATTTATAAAATTTTCCATTATAAATATGTACTATGATAGCTAAAGCAAGTCGTAAAAATAAACCCAAATATTGACATAACTATTATCATATATCATTGAATCAGATTTATCCATACCATATCAGAATAAGACGCCCTCTGCAAACACTGAGAATCAACAATTATCACGGAAAGAAGCTTTGAACTTGAAAACAAATGTGCAAGTTTAATTATTGAAATAATAATTACAAGCATCAAGGAATAAAAAAGTAAACACACACGCTATGAAACAGTTATATTAAATTCCTCTGCAATTAGAATGAAATGACACAAACAATTAGCTACTTTTGCTGCTATTTATGCTCGACTTACTCAAGAAAGCCAAGCTTCAAGAAATTAAATTTTGAAAACCAATCCCTTAAACAAGCAATATACATCACAGAATTTGTGTTTTAAAAGTCTTCTTGCAGTTAAATGTTCTTGTTTTTTAAATACGTTCTTCCCTGAAAAATTAGTAATTACTGAACTTTCACATCTGCTTTTGCACCAATTAACAACGGATAGAAGATTAGGCTTCCGAATCAATGAAAATATTTCTCGCGAGATTTTAGCACAAATCGTCTAACAGATAATAATCTGACTTTGATAATGACAAGAATACAATTTTTTAGCAAAACTATTAAAATATGTTTAAAGTTTGGAAAACCACGATACGGTGACGCTATTGTGTAATTTTCGACGTTTTTCGACGTAACAAAAACATTTTTCTCTGGGTTGACGAATTAAGGAAAAAATAATCTTGTTGCATCAGCAGCAGTTATAAATATTGGCGCAAACTAAATTGAACTACGATTTTGTTTTGAAAATTCCACTTAAACAATGGCAAAACGTCTCATATGCAAAACAATTTTAAAAATTAATTATTAAGTATATTATGTAAATTATGAAGTTATCTTGTTAACTGTAGCGTACTGGTTTAAAGTTTGGCATGTTTTCAAAGCATATTGGCATGTTTTGCTTAAACTTATTCATAAATCTATATTCTCCGTGCTCAGCTTTCTGCAAAAATTGGTATTAGAGATAGTTCCTAATTGGTTCTTAAAAGTCCCGAGAGATTATATTTAATTGACGACGGAATACCGTTTTTGTATATTTGCATAAATCTACAAAAACACATTGCTGGGCTTAAATAAGTCAGTTTTTGTTACAAATTGTTACTATTATCTTGGAATATAATTGCGGGTCTTATCTGCTGTGACTGAATTTGATTAAAATCAGAAAGAGTCATTTGAATTCATTATTATCTGCATTTCGTTTATTTTCTTGCAGTCTTGCTGTCTGTATTTACGTAAATAGGGAATATGGTAAATAGAAAAGATTCAAAATCTCGTTGTGTTTTACTGTTGATTACAGACTAAACTTTTAAAAAATTTGCGATTACATAATTTTTAAATGTTGTAGGGAATAAGGATTACTTAATCCTGATAAAATTACCCGGAAAATATTCATGTATGTATGGATATAAATAGAAAACTCGACCAAAACATAATAAATTGGGGCTTAATCAACCAAAGTGATTTTTGTAGGAAAAAGAGGCAATTAAGTTGCTAGTTTGCAAGATATAAACCGTTTTGATTGTTGAATGAGAAATATTTTTAAAAAGCTAGTATGATTAAGATCATTACCTTAAATAATAATTCAATGTGTTAATATGAAACATGGGACTTTGTTCGAGTTATAAATTATATAATAGTCAAATTAAGCCGTTTTATTTTCAAACACTACCCGACAAATTCAGTAGATTATATTTATCATGTCTCCGAACTTCTCAGCAAAACTTTTATTTAGGCACCAAATTGGGGTTTTTTTTCCACATATTTGTATCAACCGGCGTCTTTGTCTAAAATTTCAATATGTTCTATATTTAAGTAATTTGCACTTCATCTTTAAGCTAATGTATTGCATTCAATTTTTTTGGCTTTCACTCACACTTGGCATTGCTTTCTCTGGAATTATTTCGATTTTTGTGTATTGTTGCACATACAGATTATACCTATTAACTATTTACAATTAATACTTGTTTGATAATAGCAAATAGTCTTTTACTCGTCATCGAATTTTTAAATTATATTTATTTATTGCATTATAACATGATATTATTAATCGCTAATAATCTGGGGTTTGAATAAAATAGATCACAATCAAAAAAACGTTGGCGTTTAATATTAAAGTTAAATATCTAATTGTATCGTTTCATCTTTCATCTAATTGACGTATGTGTTTAGCTATAAATTTGAAGAAAACTATTTGGAACTATTGAAAGATCCTCTTTCGTCCCTTCTGTCAAGAATGCATGTAATTGATTTCTTTCCTTTAATGAAACAAATGGTAGCCAATTTCAATTAAATTTTTGTGTTCTCATCATTTTTTGGTCCCTCATCATATCAGCTTTCTTCCGTACAACGACGAATCATCTCTATTGTTTTACTACAACGGATTTTTGCTTCATCATCCATCGGTCAGTTGTGTGTAAAGTTAGCTTACGACAAGTAAAATAAAAAGCTATTTAAACTCAAAGATAAAATTAAAGCAAGGAATTATTAGAACCATACGGCTGATTGACGATAAATTTGAATGTTCGCATTCTTCTTCCAACTTATTGAAAGATAATTTTTTAAATATGCAATTTAAAAATACTTAAAATCTGGATTGGCTGCCCATCACCATCTTAAAGATCACACTAGATCTGGCTAAACGTTTATTGAAAATGATTCGATGAATTTTGACAAATATTTGGGCTTTGACGCCGTTAAGGAAGAAGATTTTTATTTTGTGTGCGCTGCCACAAGTAGGCATTGTCTTTTAGTTACATTTATAGCTATTACTAAAATGGAATATAAGCTTAGATGATTATTGCTTTCATCTTCCGTTAAAAAGTTCACATTACGTATTCAAAAACACAAAAGATAATATAATGGTACGAACGCAAATTCTGGAAAAATTTAATCAAACTAATAATGTTAAAACATACCTGAAATTAGATTTTATTTAATGACGATAACAACATTCCAAACGGTTTCAAAAGACTTAGAAATCTATTGATATACGTCGTTAATGGACAAATATAAAAGTTTAGGCATATATATTTATTTTTAAGCTAGTCATTATATGAAAGGATCTTCTAAGGCTTTTTATTTATTTGATATGAAGACAGATTTAGTCGTTTTTGGGAAAAGGATATATTGTTACATGGGCGGTCTTTGGGTATCGAGAATGTGGAAAAGGTAGATGGCGAAAAAAAGTGGTTAAAAATGGGGCACATATTCCTTCAATCAATTTTTTGTAATTGCTTTAGGTAGTCATTACTTATTAAATATTTTTCAAAAAATATAACAAAAAAATTTGGATGGATGTATGAGGCACACATTACTGAGGAAGTATTAGTTTCTGCCATTATTTATTCCCATATTATTATTTTCATGTAGAATGCTGATACCCGAGCAGCATTGTCAGAAGATACGATGGATAGAATGAAAAAATATTGGCGTCAAATGTGTTTTACCATAAATAGAAACAAATTCTCAATATTTTGTTTATTTTATTGATTTTTTAACGCTTGTTATAAATTTTGTAAGTAGCTTTACTGCAGTCAACCAAATTGACAGAGTGGTTGACAAAGAAATAATATTTTTAAAGTGTTACGGAGGATATTTACGTAATATTAAAATTTAGACTTCTTGAAAGATCAGATTATGTTCTGACATCAAGCAATTATTTTGTGGGTGTCTGTTTTGAGATTTAGGCAAATGTTTAAGAATTGTATTAAAATTGTTTATTCATTATTACACTAAAAATTTAAAGCAAACTACTATAGATTAAATGTTTGATGAACAAACACGTTTCGTTTTTAAAAATTCGAAGTTAAACTCACGGTTTGTCTCCTCTGTGGTTAATTGCACAGTACAATATAGTTTGATGCGGATGCCATGTGTAATATCAGGTAATTATCAACTTGAATTGAAAGGTTAAACTAACTTTCAACAAATTGTCCTTAAATGTTAAGAAATTGCAATGATTACAGTTTTGTATCATGATGCAAGAATTTTAAAATGCATCTGACATACCCAAATGGTTTAAAAAATTGAATTATCTTCTGGTGATTTGAAAAGTAAATAAATAAAAGAAACAAGGTGTGAAATATGCGTTATAGCGTTAAAACTAATTTAATTTTAAGATAAACTGCACATATTTGAATACAAGAAAAACGGAAGGGGTTGGAAAGAGTGGATTATCTAACTGCGGCAGTGCTTAACAGATTTACCATGACCTTTTCTAGTAAATCCATTTGTGAGGTAGTCAGGTTGTGTGAAGTGAGAATTGGCAATTGTCATTATATCATAACATCACTTTTTGGAGGACGCAATCCTTGAATATTGTTTTCCAAAAGCTTATGGCAGTAACACTGATAATATTAAGTACGCACGGCTCTCTTAGATTAACTAATCTTAACATTTAATGTGAGTCTGCGTCTAAGTTCTAAAAACGATAATCATGTTAAGCTTACTAACGAGGATTGTGCATTGAAAACTACGCAAAGCAAATTAGAAGTTAGTTTTGGTAGTGCTGTATCTAAAAATTTATGGAATCGATTATTGGGCATCAAATACCCAAACACTTCAATCTTGCAGCGTGAAGTCACTTTAAATGACCGTGTGTCACAGTTGCATTTCCCGCAACGCGTTAGGTATAGAAGGATTTACGATATGATACAATAAATGCACTAACTTTAACGTCATTTTTTGTATTAATTATTCAGTAGATAAAATAGTCTGTATTAGTACAAATCTTACGAAACACAGATACTAACTTTTGAAACAAAAGAATGAATGAAAGCTTGCGTTTTCAGCAACCAGCCACCATTCAACAGCAAGTATTGAAATAAAAAAAAGAGTCCTCAGAGTTGTCATTATTTTGAGTTTCATTTAACATTTCCTTTTAGTATACATTTTGATTTTAAATTTATTCAAATGGTAACATTATTCCCATAATTTTTATATATATTAAATACAGTCCATTATTACCACTTGAAGACGTCGGCGGAAGGGCCGTAGGAAGCAACTATTGACACTGAAAATTGCGGTTTTTGTTTAAAAAATGACCGTATAAGGACAAAAGGAAAAAACATGTACAATGTGATGGAATCGTATTTTTTCTAAGAAAACAGACTAGCAATTCAAATTTTAATTGAAAATTCATTCAAAAAATTATTAAGAAGATATCCGGCTGTTTAAATGTTTTAAAAGATTTATTTGTGAATAAGGAAAGGACTGGGGTAAATTTTTACCCATATTATTTTCTTCCTTTTTTTGTCATTTTTGTAGAATCCATTTTGAAACTACAGATGTCTTCGGCATTCCTTTTAGTGTTTGAAGATCAGGAAGAAAATCAACATGTTGCGAAATCTTAAAGCCGTTTTATATGTTTTATCAAGTGTCAATAATTGTTATAAACTAATGATACAAAATGTCACCGTTGAAATAAGAACTACATTATATTTGCAGAATCTGATTAATACGTTCTTATTAATATTAACTGATTTCCGAATAAATATTTACATCCTCATTTTTCGGCCTTGCGTCACATCAAATTATTCGTACAAAGAGCTATCCTCACTATTGTTTTATTTCAACATATTTTGGCCAAATCATTCATCCATCATTTGTGTGTTAAGTTATGTAGCGATCAGGGTTGCGTTATCACAACAAATTTTGCCTTGGACTACGAATTACGCTTTCTAAAATTGGGAATAAGGATTACGCAGTGGGATTACTTCAAATTTCAAAAATTGATCGTGAATACGGATTACGTAACCCTGCAGTGGATTACATGCCGATCTTTATACTAAAAACGTAAAAATATTTTAATTTTTTCTAACAAGTTGTGTTAAAATGTGAAACATTTAGCCAATTTGGTCTTAAACAAGTATTATTGTTTGCTTCAAGTTTTGCAGTTTTAATGAAAATATTAAAAATTTTAAAGGTTTTTATCAATTTTGGGATTTTATAAATATTGTATGGCTGATTCAAATTTTTAGGCAAATGGTTATAATGCTCAGTTAAGATACATTAGTTTTAATCTATGGAAGTCACACCTGAAAAAAACCAAGCAGTGCTAACTCAAAACCATTGTCTTCGGAACTTTTTTTTTCGCACAATGATTGGAATTTTTATTAACTTGGAGGACACAGACCTAGAAATAAAGTTTAATCAATAAGAAATTATAATTGTCTTTTCGAATTTATTGAGAACAAGATACTAGATGTTTTCAATTGACGGACAATTTAAATGGTCTTAATATCGTTTGTTTTGCAATTAAGACACAATTAATAAAAATTTGCAATCTTCTCATTTATTTATGTAATATGTGGACACCAGTTATGTGAAATTTATAACAGATCGGCATGTAGTCTTACAAATATTGAATCATTCAAGTTTATTATCCGACCACAAGTGAAAATGGCACGTAAAAAACTGTTTAATGCAGCAATGTTAGACATGAATTGAAATTGCCTCGACTCTCCAGTAAAGCATGTGCTAAAATCTTGGTCATAATTTCATTTAGTTTGTCACTAATCATAACAACATTTTTTGATGGGAAACTCACACCTTATGAAAACCAAGCAGGAACAATTTAATTTATTGTTTTCTGCAAAAATAAACAAGGCAAAAAATGCACATCTGTTTGATATTGAGTAACTCCATGAGTAAAAGGAAACTTCTGGGACCTGAGTTAATAAAAATGTTAGTTTTCTGTAATGTTTTGGTTTTTCGTCTGAAATAAACTGTGGTTACTAAAGACAGAAAGCCAAACGATAGGCCCTTAATTTTATGATGTTTTAAACTTTACATACGGAGGGGAGAAACGCCATCATCATTCACCGCTACGTAGCAAAATCGTGAAGAACAGAACTAAGCTAATACTATCTGCTCTCTACCAGCCAAATCAGCCCTGATCCTGACAATTAGTTGCGATGAGAAATTTAGTGATGTTAAAAGTAGAGTATTCCAGATCGCTATATTCATAACACTATTTGTAATCATTATGGATAAATTATACACAAAATTTCCTCTTGAAATGTATTTATTTTATAGTGCACTTAAATTTTCTTTTTTGTTTTTAAGGTTACAAATAAGCGGGGATAAAATTAGTAGGTACGATAAATGCAATATTTATGGCTTAAACGCTGTTCACTTTTTTCATACCAAAGTTTCGGTTTCATGGTAGAGAAGGTGCATGTATCAACAATTGGAGTAGTATAGAATTAAAAAGGTGTACAAATAGTTTGATGAAAAATGGCTGTGCAACGATATTGGACACTTTAAAAAAAGAAAAAAATTGAAAACAATTAGTTATAAAACATGTAGTGTAAACTAGGTCAATTTACACGTTTAAAAATAAACTGATGAATTGACATGGAAAAATATAACTCTTGTCTAATAGCAATATAACGATTATAATTAAAAGTCAAAGCATTAAAACAGTAATTATTTTTATAATCAGATTTTACTGTAAATATCAAAGCACAGCTGTCACCAGTTATCATTCATGATCATTATCACCATTTTGTTGTAAAACAACAGAAAACCATACCAAAAAGCTTGCATTTTATAAAATAATTAATTATTATTCTATTACAGGAGAATCAAGATTGAACCATAATTATCCTTTCTACAGGAAAATGTTAAAACATCAAAAATATATATTGGAAATATAGAATAATTCTTTCAATAGCAAAGAGTGGAAATGCAACCTTCACCTTAAATTTATCTAATTAATTATTAAATACTGACAGTAGCTTGTTTTCACAATTTGGCCGGTTCTCATGCAAAATCTTTGGCTAATATTGACTCAAATCCTTACGTATATTAGATACGTGGCGTTGAAATATTTCACAAATAAGCATTTTTGAACAATGCTGACCGGATTACTTAAGAAACAGCACTCAAACCGTGCAATTGTTGCCATCAACTTAATGATGGTTTTTTAAACAACCTATAGATTCCCTATAAACTTGTATTATAAATTTAAACACCCAGAGATCCAGTCATTATATTTTCAATATAATGACTTAAAATTGTAACAAAAACCACATCCAGAATTCAGGCGTACTTCCCTCATTAACGTTTTATAGCTTTGTGATCATTGGAACTATAAGGTTTTTTAATAATTAATTATTGTCCATAAGCTACAAAATCTGACCAAATTTCTTGATTGTTAAGGGACTACTGCTTACTACTTACGGCAAATCAAATATATTAATTTGCAAACTTATATAACCTTTATATGTTTTCAAGATTTTACTTACTACTTTAAACAGACACAAAATTTCAATACGGAATACGGACACATAAATTAGGTAAAGCTAAATAGCACACAGAGTGCTTGTCGTATTCTTATATTTACTGAAGAATTATAGGGAAAATAACGATTAGTGACTATCTATTTTGTTTTAAATGAAAATTGCGAAATGAAAAAATCTAACGTATCTTAAAAATGGGACAGCAAACAAATTAGTTGTTCATAATAATATGGAATAAATTAAATAGAGCGATGTAGAGTCTTTTATTTTGTCATTATTTGTCAGAAAAATATCAAACGGTTTAGAACATATTTTGGAAAAAATATGTTGAAATTATTAGATGGGAAGAATGTTTTCCATAGTAACTTATACTCAACTTTTGTTTATTGGTATTTTTGTTTTATAGCTCTAGGATAATGTATCTTCGTGATCTTCGTTTGTGCTAAACACACTTGGTGCCAATTTAATATTAAATATCGTTTTAGTCATATATAAATCTTAAAATTTTAAACGCATTACCAGTATATTATAAAAATGAACATTTTAAAAGCCCACCACCGACGAAAAAATTATTATTTAGGGTTTCATCACTTTTCATTCTTTATACAATTGTTATGTAAACATAATAGTTCTCATCGAAAATAAGATACAAGAATAATCAAAATGGATCTAACAAGAAAAACAACATTGATTAACAATGGAAAAAGAATAATTATCTGATTAACAAGTCATCTGTGGTCATTTTATAAACACGGATCAGCATTATTATTTTGTCAATATTAATTGTAATTAGCTGGAAGAATGTACAAAACCAATCATTTGATTTCTCGGCAAAATGCCAACTTTATTAAATATTTGGCCAAACGATGTGCCATACAATTTCTAAATAGAAGTTTTTCCAAAGTAAATCATGTTAGTGTCGTACTATTATCACATCTTCTTTTTTGGTCGACATTAGGCTTAAAATTTTGAAAAACATTGAAATAAATTTTATGACAATATCTTTAAATTGAATTAGTGCTCAGAGGACCAGAGTGTCGTAGATTAAATACATAAGAAGTTTCAGGTAAGCAAAAAGAAGATATATAAGAATATATTTTACGCCATTTTGTCATAAGTTTTCCGTTTGGTTTGTCATTATCTCCAGCATTTATACCGACAAAAATGTATTACTAATTTTTGTAAATATTTTACAATAAAAAAATGTTTACAAATGCTGACTACAACTGAAACTGGTTTTTTTGGTGACAAAGTGTGAAAACATTTGTCATGAAAGAAGTAATGATTTTAATGAACTTGCAGTTGAAGCTACTTGTAGTAATATTTGCAATTAATACAAGTTGCGATAACAGAGATAATCTTTAAGTCACCATCACATTCTTTTAACATTTTACTTTCTGCTTTACTCTATCTGCTATTTTTTGGATGGTTATGTCTATTGGTGGAACGGATCCCCATCAAAGTCGGGAAAAAAGTGTTGGCGTTTAAATTATAAAAGTTTAATCTCTAAATGTTTTTCTACTTCTGTTAACTTAATTATGTTTTACTTTGAGAATACTTAAGGGTAAGGGAGAATACGATAACCATTAAGGGATCCTCGTTCTTCCTCCTTCTTGTCATTAAGCTGTTGCACTTTAATAAAGACTGACACTAACCAATTCTTCTATACATTTTTAATTATTCGTTCTTGAGACATTTTATTCGAAAACCAACCAAGCCAAAAACATCAGTGTTTGCAATATGGTCCTTTGTTCTTTTCGAAACCATTTTTTTCGTGAAATCACTTTATAAAAACATGTTTTTTACCGTTCCATCAAGTGACTTTGTAATAACTAATATGTTAAGTAAGAGTTTATTTTTGCGAGTTCCAAATGAAATATGTTGGTTGTCTTGAACTTTTTATTCTGTTTGGTCCAGTATCACATAATCTTCTTTGTACAATGAGCTATCATCAACTATTTTGAGCAATATTCATGGGCATGGAACACTTTTGTGCATCAGGATTTTAATTTTTTGGTGATACGATGGTGAGGTATGAGTAAATACTGCCCTATGCCAAGTATCAGCTACCTTGGGGCGTTGGAGTGATGGCTGGAATCAAAAATGGAAAAACAATAAAATTGATGGTTTCTCTTTGGTTAGTTGCTAATAACTTGGGTCTGAAATAACCAAGGCAGCTGATATTAATCATGTACATTAACTCTAATCCAGACTACAGTTTACTTTCAAAATAAATTTGATTTCACTTCTATCTGGGCAGCAAAAAAATAAACTGTATTTTTTCCCAGAATTTTGGAGAAAACTCGAGCAATTTTCTTGTAGAAGGACTTGTTATTTTATCCTAATTTTTTGTGCCCGTTAAAACGAATAGTCAATCTATCAAATGCAAAGCAAATTAGGATCAGTTCTCAAATCGGTTAGAAGAAATGAGTGAAAACTGTGTGAGTGATGTGAAATTTTTTCTAAATTTTTAAAATTTAAAAATTCTGTACACAATAATCTGCATCACAAATAGTAATAAATCGGTAAATACCGAGGTAGATAAGTGCCAGATATAATGTCAAAACCCGGCTTCGCCGGGGAGTTGAATGATATATGTTGGAGATATATTTAAGGTTGAAATTAATCATTGATCAATG
>JAQFYG010003416.1:0-12591 GCA_034694325.1 Entomobrya corticalis | reverse complement strand
GTCGCGTAATAAGTTGTAATGAAACTGACAGGCCGGTGTGCCCTGCTACCAAAGTGTCAATGGCCTCTAATTAGTTAGCTTGAGCTCCCACAGTTTATTCACCTTACGAGTATTCCTATTTGAAACTGTTACACTCACTGCTTGTCTATATATGTATGACACGTCTTTCCCAGTTTAAAACGGTCCATATGCGCACAAGTAAATCTTTTTATTATTAAGAAAATGTTATAATATATTTTATTGTGTGTATATTAAATATACACACAACGACACTTGTGTTCCTTTGGGTATCTACGATAAAAAAAGATACTTCCAAATCACCTGACTCATCCATCCTATGTATTTATGTTGTTGCTGAAAAGTACATAGTTGTGTATAGACTACCAAATACAATGCAAACAAACTATACATATACTAGTGCGTTCCCGCCCCGTTACATATAGGCCCTCAAAATTAGATTGATTTTTTTGCTACTGATACTCGTTTAAATGATATATTCCTTGACACAGGCTACAGTATTCGCAAAGATAACAGATCTCTCTTATCGCGGTTATGCCCCGCGATCTTCACAATTAATTTGCTAACCCACTAATCCGTAATTTACTTGAATTAATCCATTCCAACCCATTATTGCGTAATCTGCTATTATTGAGTAATTTACTTGAATTGATCCATTCCAGCCCATTATTCTTCAAAAAGTATTAAGCAATCAGTTACATGCACACGATCACAACTTTGGCTGTCAATGCAAATGCATGGTCGGTTTTCATGACTGGCTGTCACTGCGTACATACAAATACATTGTCGGTTCTTATGTGGTGACTGTAGCTTCGTAACAGGAATACCTTGAAATTAAATTTAAAACTACACGAATACGGTAACAGTAAAATAAATTGCATGTTAAGAGTGCATGTAGAAAAGCGGCATCTTTCACATAGAATACTAACGACTTCTGGGGCAGCTGCCGTTTACACAGGACCTTGATTTAAAAACATGAAAAGTCATTATTGATTGTGGACACGCACCACCTTAGGTCAACGTCAGAAATTTGAATTTTTTAGCACATGCCCCTTTCAGATCTCGACCAATCAAATTTTTTTTTCTCCCGCCACTTCTTTTTTCTCACTCACACACAAGTGAGATCGAGATCAGAAAGGAGCATGTGCTCAAAAAATCAAATTTCTGACGTTGACCTAAAGTGGTGCGTGTCTACCGACAATAACAACGAAGGATATTATTAAACCGGCAGGCATCACATACGAGTTTACAAACAGAGAGACCTAAGCTACGCAAGTTCACAGGCATCATCAATGTATATATATGTATGTCGATACTGTCAGGAATTGGGCCTGTTTTGCAAAGTAGCACACATAGATCATAATTGTTTTACACTTATTATTATGCTAACCAAACGCCGACGGCCCCACGACTAAAAATAATGTCATTTGATAGGTAATTTGTGGAAGTAGTCATGCAAATTAGTAAAATGTTTTTACTGTATTCATAACAGTTAGATTGATCTTTGTTCAATTCTGCTGGGACCGGCAATGTATTGGATATTACGCAGATACGGAAAGTTGGCCGTAGCTGGCAATGTAAAAGTACATAGCAATATTGACAGCAGCAGGAGATTAGAGTTTTTTGTAAGTCTATATATGCAGATAATATTTCACTATTACTATTTCTCTTGATGTGTCTTTATGTTTCGCCAGTGAGTGTGTTCTAGTCTGTACCGTGTAGTGGTAGCTGTAACAGATGATGCTGGTGCATCACGCCACATGTTTTAGGGATAATCTTCTTCTTCATTTGTTTTTCATTTGATTTCGTGTAAAGATGATGTGCCGGAGCATTCGCCTGCAGAATATAATAATTTCCTTGAGTTGAACTGAAGTTCACATTGTCAAGGTGATTGGTGACTGGTGTAAATAAACTGGTAAATGGAAACATAGGGGTTTAGAAGTTTTAGCCAGACGGATAGCACCATTCAACCGTTACTTTTGTAACTGTGTCTCTGAGAACCATTTTAATGAGTATATTGATATTTTTCCTCCTCTAGAAAGCGTATTTCGGCTGGGATTATGAGCTTTTTTATGTACGGATCTGCCCCGAGTCCAGCCACTCGTTCTATAGTCGCTGCGTGAGCGTGAACGTATAAATTTTTATTAAAAATTATTGCCTTGTTTACCAACAGTTGGGCATATATTGATTCAAGAAAGTTATAGAATACAATTTATCTTCTTTATTAGACGAATTTTGAAAAGACTATTATACTTTCGCCTGAAACTTCTTCATGTGATAATCTTGTCTTTATTAAGTACCGACTACCTAGAGGTACTTTATTAAGTACCGAAAGCACTGAAAGTGCATAAGAGGTAGTTTATTGTTTTAACAAGTTGTCCGTCCGTGTGTCCGTGGACACGATTTCTCATACAACTACGGAACGAATCGACACCAAACTTGGTACAGAAGTAACTGAGGTAAACACCTCCCTTGAAAATGCTTTTCAGATCTGTAGATCAATCTCGACCCGAAGTATGGGGGGTCACAATGTCACATGCAATTTCAATGCATGAAAATTATTTATTGCTGATTACCATACATATCAGCACCTGATCACAGTGTAATGGTTTCGTCAACCCCAACGTGACCTCACTTGAACTAACCGGAAGTGGTCAAACTCATATTTTCCCAGCTTTATAGGAAATGGGTTTAGCACAATTTCAATTGTAAAGGGTTCACCCGCCAAGCAGGGTCAAAGACCCCTGTGCTGTCGCCCTGAGGGCTGGCGTACACAGGATACGAAGCGACCGGAGCCGCCCGGGACTTGTGGGCCCTGATAGTACCGGGAAAATATATCCTTCATATAAAAATTCGCTAAACTTAACTTGTTAGAGTCTACACAATAAGCATAAATAAACACACAAAGATGCATGATAAATTCATCGTCAAATTCATATGATCAGGTCACGGTAGGTACTGGTCATTTTTATTTGATTGGGTAAACGGTATGGTCAAGTCAACTTCATTCGGTCGGTCGGATCGTGTGGTTGCAGGCTTACATTTTTTCTATACGTACCTGCAAACAGTAGTATCGTGTTTCTTATTCGTGCTTTCGGTAGTTGCCTCTCAGGGTTTACACTCTTCTTGTTATATTGGTGATTCAGTCTATCCGGCCGGCCGCACGATAACTCAAGAACGCATCATCTGATTTGGATGAAACTGGGCATGCAGGTCCTAATGTTCAATGGGACGGCACCTAGTGATTTTTTGTCAAATCGGAATACCACATGGGGGTCACATAGGGTACAAAGGTCACGTGTATTTTAAACGGGGATGTATGGAAAAGTGTCCCATGGTGCTTTAAAGGAGTCCAAGGTTATCCCAATTAATTTGAATTCACAAATTAAGTAGTCGGTACTTTCTCATAACCTTACAAGGTAATTTTTCTGTCTAATTTTTTGTGATGCAACTTGAGAAAATTCTACAAAGCTGTTGTTGTTTTCAGCGTTTTGGTATTATTCCACGGCAGGGAATTATTTAATTATTTCGTCGTAAATATCAGTTTACTTGTTCACTCTTCGTGAATTTCGTGTTTTAGTTATGCAGAAGGCAATTTGAAACACCTGTAAAATCTCATAATTTCATGAAATTCACCTCAATCAGTTACCCCTGTCACGAGATCAAACTATAACCATCTTTTGCAAAATTCTGTTGGAATTTTATAGAAGACAACAATTTATAAACAAAGTTACTTCTTGTTTATGCACATTAATAGATTAGATATGTATTGTTTTCCAATCAATATGCCAATCTCCTTATCATCGTCATTTTACATCTTGGCTAAAAGATTTAAAATCCCCGAAACTGTACATATGTATTTCCAAAATGTTTACATTTCCATGTACTCTCATTCCTGTTCTGTTTCATTGGTACATACATTACAGTTACCTAAACTGTTCACTTCGCTCACTGTTTTAATAAGATCTCACGACCCTATGTATAGCCTATGTAATTGTTGACACATAATGCTCAACTTCCGGACAGTTTGTCGCATCTCGCTTTCGTTCCTTCTGTTGTATAATTCATCATTTGTTGCTTTATGTTACACGTTTTAAGAATAACTTGCATCCAAATACATGCTGCCTGCCACTAGTCTGTCTTTGGTTTTGGGGCAAGTGAATAGCCAGTAGAGGTAAAATTTCTTACCTGCTGTACCTACCTGTATGTGCTGGCAGGTAGGTAGTTATTCTTGTTTGCCCTCAGCAGGTACAGTTACAGACACGTCAGCCTGCTGAAATCAATCAGGTGCATGCTTTTACCTGCCATAAATATTGTTGATATTTGTGCTATATCATAACTTTGAACAGTGCAGAATTAGAGGAAAACAAATTTTGTTTTGTGCTTACATATATGTTTCATTGCGACACAACTCAATTTTTGATACAGGGATTGATCTTTTTTTGCTGCACCGCGTGATATATATATACATTTAATACACTTTTTACTGTGCACGTCTCCATGTTTTTTGTAATTATTAATTTGCATATTCCGCTGGAACCTGGAATTACCTGAAGGTAACCGGTACAACATCTTTTTACAAATCACACCACTAGTAGCAGAGTTCATCCATATGCATATTTTAAATGACCACATCTACATAGACGTGAACCGGCTGTCACATAAAATGAACGATGATACAACACTGACATGAATGAATGCATTATTCACCAGGCTTCACTTTTTCCATGAGTTCATTCCATCCATCAACAACATTTTTTCGATGGTCCATTTCATCAGTTCAAGAAAAACTGCAGTATCCAACAACTTCAACCAAATGTTTTTACCAGTTTTAAAAATTCAAATAAATTAACTCAGTTCCACCAATGTTGCAATGTTTGCACACCAAAAAGTTTTTCACAAAATGCACATGCTTATCACCAAACCAACCATGTATTAACAGATTTTCTATAGGTTTCCCACTCTTTTTAACCAACCCTAACCTAACCTGACATTTTCGGTACCAACCAGTCGAACGTTTCCCTTTTTCCGGTTACCGGTGTCCCTAGTGGCAGTTGTCTGACAGTGCATATTGCCGACGTGGCCGTTTTCTGAACTCGAGTGTAATCCCTTCACACAATTTGTCGTAAACCATTAAATGCATTGCGGCCGGATCTTGTTACATAGCAGTTTTCACTTCCTAATCCGTATGTCGGGCACTCCCCACCTCCATATACTGCCACTAACTGTATTTATACTTCCCTATCTATTTAAACCAGCTTGCTAAGTGGAACCTCCATGGAACAACGGATGTATATCTGATATCGAAACAGCAGTTTAAGGAGTAACGTCACCGTGAGCTTAGCCGACGTGCTGAATTGTCCATAATAGCTTTAAAATGACTTGACAATATCGGCGTTTCTTTACGTTTTTTGCGGATGAGTAATTGCACTGAACTCCACCTCCTTTAACTCCCTTTTACACTGCAGCTGGCCCTATCTAGATGTATATTAATTTATGCCCCACATAATCGCCTCCTCGTTTTGTTGCTGTTTCCCGTACGTTTCTTTCATCCCTATGCATTGCTTGGTTTGCATACGGTGCTACTTTTCTTGTGGCTTGTTTCAAACGGACTTCTACCGGAACACCCATTAGCTTTCATTTCTATAGACATTAACGTTCGTCTCTTTCACATCGACATTGAGTTACATTTTCATCTTACACTCCTTTGCCCCCGCGGTTGGCTATGTGAATCGTATGTTTGCTACAACTATGTGATTGGCCTTCTTGGGCCCGGAACCTAGTTCCCTACTGCCAGCTTCTTCGGCCCGACCATCCTACCGTTATGATATTTTATATTTTATACGGTTCATGTCGTGACCCCACTGCATTGCGTCACCACCGGTAGGTGCCCCATATTGGTTCTGGTGATTCCCCGTCATAAAACTGCAAATTTTCCTGGGTGAGTGGCATCTGCCGTTACATGATATTAATTTTTTACCCACCACCCGGTTTTCCCATTCTCGTGCTGCGTTCCATGGAACATACTATCTTCACATTCAGTTGTACACACACCCCGATGTTTGCGTTACGCCCTTTCCGACCGGAGCCTTCATGCAATCCATCCAACACCATATATTGTTAATGCCTTTGCTCCTTCCAATTTTTCCTCTTGACCATGATGCTTCACAGGACCTGCTTGTGCACAGCCATTTCTAAAGCTAGATCACTGTAATTTGCTTACACTTTCATTCCAACCTGTATTTGCAGCTAAATATCATTCTGACCACCTTGGCGCGTCCTTGAAATATGCTCACCTACTTACACCGTTGCTTGATTCGTATATACGAATTTGTTTACAAACGTTTCGTGTATCCCGTTTTAAGCTGTGTACCCACTTCCGTTTACCTGTAGGTATACCATCGCTTTTATGATTTCATACTATTTATGGTATTTGGCACCTTCTCCTTTAGCCGATTAAATGTTCATGTTTCCTACGCATCGTCCACTATTACTATTTCCAAACAGTAGTCCCTCCTGTTAATAAATCGACAAACCATTTTGTACACCTACGACCTCTGTCCCTGTTTTCTGACACCTGCTTCCATTATAGGCACTCTTATGCTGCCTGCTGTAATTTGAACAGTCTGCCGTTTTACCAATTTACCGGCCAGGCATTCATTCATTAATCGGTAATAACTCCCGCACCTGGTGTACTAATCGTGATTATGCCTAATCCGCACTCATCTAACTTCTAGGGTTTGACTTTTTTTCTTACCTGGGCTTTGTAGATATTTAATCGACGTTATATGAAAACGAATCTATTATGCATGCAATGCACCAGCATATGCATACACTGCTATACCATATCGCAACAGGAGTCCCGCAGATTATTTCTCGTGCTAAACTCCGTTATCATCTTACGATACATATTCATTAATTCCTTTTTATAGCAACAACCTATTATTTGCATGCTTGTTTAATTGATTTTTTTACTGTCCACAATATCTGCTCGCCTTTTTCAATGTTATTATCCTGTTTATTAGGTAAACATAGTTGGTTGACCATAATAAGTTTTTTTCTGGCAATGTTTTTAAATGTGGGCAGTACATTATGCCCGGGCGTAGTTTTTATTAGGCATGGCTCACCCCGCGGGTTTTTAGTTAAAAACCCGTGTGTAAGGGTTTTAACGGGTTAAATGGGTTTTAAAGGGCAAAGTTAATAAATACATGCATTTAAATACACCTAAAGAATACTCGCGATTTTGGACTTAAACATAGCAATGGTTACACCCACCTGCCCATTAAACCCCATTTTAGAAGCTTCAAAGTGGGTACGTTTAAAAACAGGTTCAAATGGGTCTACCCAGCCCGCTTTAACACCCGGAGCCATGCCTGGTTTTTCTGCATATACATAAATACGTAGTATTTCATTTCTTTATTCACAGTATTTCCATGAGGAAATATATTGGTTCTTTTGTATGTGTTATCCATCCACACCCAGCATCATTACAATCAAAGGACATATATACCTCTACGTTGCACATATTCAAACACATCATTTGTATTCCTTGATATCGGTGCATTACATGGGTCAGCAGCAACAGCATGGTTAACATGTAGTTTAGGTGGATAAAAAATGAGAAGGGGGGACCCTTCCTAATATCCAACCCAAAGTACATGCCGGATAAACTTTGGGTGGATATGATTGACGCTGTACACTGAGCGTCTCGCTCCCACAAGCTGCTGAGCTACGCTCATCCGCTTGTGACGCTCAACGTGTCTATCCTGTACACTTTCTTGTTACTTTTTAACCTAACCAAACCTAACCTGCTCGCTCCGCTCGCCAATTTACAGAATAATTACCAAGGTGTCAACCTATCACAGCAGGGGACTGTGTACACACCTTGTTGTTACCGTGTACACTGAGCACTAATACAAAAAAATTAGTAGAGAAGGGGGGAGTCTTCTTACATATCCACCTAAACTACATGCGCATCCAACAGCATTCTTAATAACACATATTTTTATATGCACGCCGCAATCCATTTGGTGCACGGTCGACTTACATATGAACCTCCACACCATTTGTATTTGAAACATTCTGCTTTTTTTCATTGCACTCTCGATTGGAAAACATTTTTACTGTGATACTTCTCCTACACTCTTTAAGCCCTGACTGTAGTTCTAGCACAGCCCTCTTTAGTAATGCAATGTAACAGGTGCTGCGCGCGAACCCGCATGCACAACAAATTACACAATTCCACACTTTTCTCTGACTTTTTGCAAGAGTAAGGTTTTTTTGCTAGTTATGTCAACGATAAGCGCTATCAGATGGAAAAACATCGGCTCCTCTTCGTCACCCATTTACCGTTTTCCCACATTTTCTTTAGAAACAGAGGAGTCAACGTCGCGGTTTTAAAAGTCCCATATACTTCTGAACCCAAACCGGTCGATCACAATACACTTTAGCCTCCCTTCACCTCCCTAAACGTAGACAGAATAACTAAAACATTTGTGATGCAGTGAACATCAAATCGCGCTTTGTGAACCAATGGTTTTTTACAACTCACGACCGTATGTTTTCAACAACCTCCTACCAGGTTCCCACAGAGGGCTTTGCAAGCTGTCACGGCTAGGGGATGCGCACGCTTATCAGTAATACCATTGACCAATTCCGTTGGTCTTACCATACATATCAGCACTTGACCACTGTAAAATGGTTTTGACATCCCGTGACCGCACGGGGTCACACAGATACGGCCAGGAAGCTGCAACTTTGTACAATGTAGTAAATGATGACGAAGAATTCAACAACATGGTCTCGTGACCCCATGACCTCACATAACCCCACCGGAAGTGGTCCAACTCACATGTCTTCCAAGCCTTATAGGTAATTGGTATAGTTCAATTTCAATTGCAAAGGGTTTGCTGTTTACCATTAATACAATATATCAAAAGTAAATCCACCCAGAACGCTAGAGTTATCATTTACTGCATATTTTGTTTTCACATATTATATTATCAGGCGTTTGGAGTATAAAATGATGCTGTAGACACGAAATGTACCATGTTTTGCTTATAAGGTTAAGATAATGTTAAGATTAATAAATGAATACCCAACACTCATTGTTAGCATTTTTGCGCTCCGAGGCGCATCAACTACTTTTGCAACGCTCTATCTCTAATGTCCCATCTCAATTTTAAAAACGTTCTTCACTGGTCATGGGGATTTATAGGTGGACAAGTGGGACATTTAACAAACCCAATTTATAATGCTAATTTGTTAACCACCGTAACAGTCGAATGTACCAAGGTCACAGTGATAAAAATGCACAGATGAAATATGACCACTTCAGTTACGTATAACCCCATAATCACCTCTGACCTTTGACGTTTAGTTACAGTATCCAGTTGATCCGTATTGGGCATGGGCAGTATTTCATATGTGGGTTATTTTTGTTGCGGTGGCCCACTTTTCAGTTCAACGTTAATGTAAGTTCCACTGCATCGTGGACTGTTCCCACATTTCATCCAATTTCACCCACATGCCCACTTTGTCGTCAACATAATCCATATCACTTTTTACCAACAACGCTGCCCATCGGAGCCTATACGGTACATGTTTCCTCGCTACCCTATCGATTAACAGACCATGCACAGATGTCTTTGTTTCCGCATGACAATTATATTATATGTGTAAACCTCTTGGAGTTGCACATTATCATATCCATAATATATCGACACACCAATATATGCCCAACAATAGCTGCAACGACATTTGCATTTTGCTAGATTCCCAACCCCGGCATTATTCACCGCATTAAGGGAAACGTAATTACCGTTTTTTCTCTTCTAATTCCTCTCCCTCGAATAGTTATGCCTCACATGGCCTCAACTCGCGTTCTTCCACACACTTCCCATTGTTCCCCACAATCAATAATTGTTCCATACTTGATATCAATATAGTATATATAATATTCGCTTGTATACGAATCGATGTCCGTGTTATGAACTATCATTAATTACTTGATAACCGATGACGTAGTAGCGTATATCATACAAGAATGGCTGTAGCATCTGCAGTTCTCTGAATCGGACAACTGGAATCAGCTTATACGTAGACGTACTTCCTTTTTTTGTAAACTTGTATATGATGCCTGCCGGTTTAATAATATCCTTCGTTGTTAATGACTTTTAATGTTTTTAAATCATGTTCCTGTGTAAACGGCAGCTGCCCCAGAAGTCGTTAGTATTCTATGTGAACGATGCCGTATTTCTACATGCACTCTAATCATGCAATTTATTTTACTGATACCGTATTCGTGTAGTTTTAAATTAAATTTCAAGTTATTCCGGTTGGAGTCAAGACTTGGTGGCCCCTTTTTTTATTGCAGAAATCGACGCAGAATTCAATGAAACGTCCACAACCGCAACATGAGGTCCACAGCTGCCTTCCAAAAACCGTTAGTTATGGCTGCTTGAAGTTTCGAAAATATTGGACAAAAGTTTGGTGATTTTTTTAAACAATTGATCCCAATTGTTTCTTATGGAACCTTTGATTTGATTTGATTATTTCAGGTTAGGTTAGGTAAAGCCCGAACCACGAAGGTTGTTTTTACCTAACCTAACCTAACCCAATCAGCAATAATCAAATCTGATAAGGGTTTGCTGTGAATTCTCCAAATATCCTGTACGATTTCGTGACATTTCACGAAATCTTTCCAAATTTTGCCAAATTCTGTGAAATTTCAGGAAATACTGCAACCATTTACAAACTTTTGCAAAATTCCACGAAATCCATCAAATCTGATAATGTATGGGAACATTTGGCACTATCTCAGAAAGTATGCATTTTGGGAGGAAAATGATATAGGTCACAGTTGTTTAGAATCACCTAACGAGTAGATTGGCCAAAGAAACACATTGGGGTCAATTGTCCAAACCAATTCACCGAAATTTTTTTCCGTTTTTCGTAACTCCAACCGGCCTTAACTTTTTTTCGACAGCAGCTACGGACCTCCTGTTTTGGCTGGGGACGTTTCAGACAAAGGTGAGTCGATATCTGAAATAATAAATTCTGGGGCCACCAAGTCTTGACTCCAACCGGTATTCCTGTTACGAAGCTACAGTAACCACATGAGAACCGACAATGTATTTGTATGTACGCCGTGACAGCCAGTCATGACAACCGACCCTGCATTTGCCTTGACGGTGACAGCAAGGGATGTATACGAAGGAACAACGAGAAGGGTGCAACCCATAGTAGCAAACATCTGATACGTAGTGACTCATCCTGTTAACATTCCAATTTGCTCGGCTGTGGGTGTGCCCTTTGCGACCTTTCGCTCCCAAGGGGTTATGAATTGAACTATGGTGTCATCATAATTGTTGCTCAGTTTTGCTGCCTCTATCGATTTATGAAATAAAATGAATTAAACAAATTCCCATTTACCTTACACCTGACCTTTGTTGACCCCCAACGGTTTGACACAGGGGGCTTCTAATATATCCCGAACGAGCTACTGGTCTCAAATCATTGTATGCTAAATTTGGTGTCCGTCGGTTCATTAGTTTTTCGGGTTTTTGTGTTTATACGCAGACGTCAGCCATCACTTCCATCGCATTACACATACGTATTGTCACGATTCGGGTCTGTTTTGCTGATTTTATGTGTAGATAATATTTGGTTAACAATTATGCATCATGTGGATAATTGTAAAATTATGTCTGACCAAACGGCAACTGCCCCACAGTTGAAAGTTATGTCATTTGAAAGGTAATCTCTTTCAATAAGTATCCTTTTTAAGAAAATGTTTTTACTTTTCTCCAAACTGTTATATTTACATTTTTGTTAAATTCGGCTGTAAACCGACAATGCGATGGTATTAAGCAGCTACCGCCGTGAACCGACAATCCATGCATTAGGTATTAAGCAGCGACAGCAACAGCGGAGAACCGACAATGCCTTTTAGGTTTTTACGAAGCCGTAGCTGGCAATCTAAAATTACATAGCATCGTCATCAGGAGCAAAGCAGCAGTCTTTTTTTTGTGAGTCTGTGTAAGCAGATAAAATTTGGATTCGTTTTCTCGATGTGTGTGTAGAGCGTTGCTATATGTCTTTTTCTGTACTGTGTAGTAGTAGCTATATCGTGTGATGATGGTGCTTCTCACCACGTTTTAGAGATAAGCTTAATTCCCGTTTGAATAATCACTCGGGTCTATGTGTTAAATAGTGCTGGGTGTATTCCTAAACGGAAAATTGTAATTTTTTGAGATTAACCTCAATTGGTTTCTCATTTTTGTGAAGTTGAACGACCAGAGAAACTGGATTCAACGGGTCTAGGCCTCTTGCCCGGGGGGTAACTTCCCCGGCAGGTGTCTTTTGACCGGAGAGCACTTTTCCCGCACGGCCGTTTCCCCGTAAACATTTTGCCCGGGCGGCCTTTTCCCCGGGAGCATGTTTCCCCATTGCATTGGAATTTTTCCCGTGAAGGCATTTCCCGATTTTAAGTACGTCGTAGAATTTTTATGAAACAATGCATACATTTTTTTCAATGTTAGATATTTTAAGCTGTTATAGAATGCTGGAATT
>JAQFYG010003415.1:0-12593 GCA_034694325.1 Entomobrya corticalis | reverse complement strand
ATTTTCCCTTCAAATGTTCGAATAAGGGGAATAATATGAAATTTAATTAAGTGTAATAACTCACATAAATTCAGAATTACAAGATTTATTCTATCACTCATGACCATCAGCTAGCTCTGATCATATATATATACTTTTTTGTGCTCTCGTTCACAAAAGTAGCCAGTAGTAAATAGCGGTCACATCTGACATTTTCCATTTTCTTCGAAAATTTCCTTTCACCAACATGCTTGCTTGCAAATCAAAACAGGATCTATCTGTACCCCACATTTTTATTAAACGAGAAAGTAAACAAAGAGAAAGGAAAAGAGAAAAATGTCTCATATAAGTTGTTTCAAATACGTTTTCTTATAACTTTCTAGTTTCATAATATGCCATTCTCTTTGTCGTCAGCTAGCATTATTTTCATAATATTATTATACTCGATTTTTTATTCTATTACTCTTTTTTCATTTCTTTATTCATCTGTTGGTCTAGTTATATTTGGGCGAGTAATGTGTTAGTTGTTTCCAGTATTGTCTGCTTGTAGAGTGATCCCACTATGCTATTGTACTACAATCTTCAATGCTTCTTCTTACCCAGTTTTTATGAAGTTGGCCCAATACTGCATCACATTTTGTGCCAGCTGGACCTCATTCCTTGTAAAATTCCCAGTAAAAAACCCCAGTCTCCCGTGCTCCCATAACGAGATGAATTCTCCTGAGCCATCCTGACGTTTATCCTCCGACTCGTTAGTTCCGCCACGACTGCCGATAGCATTACTACTGCCACCACCACCGCTATTGCTACTGCCGCTGGCGCTACTACTTGTACCACCAATATTACCGCTATTTGCGATTCCTCCTCCACTATCAAGGCTACCGCTTCCACCGCCACTATTTCGTCCATGGATGACTGTTGCAGAAGAAGTAGCCTCATTTCCATAAAAGTAAAGTGGTACTCCAAACACATAGACAAGGTCTTCTCCATGAACACATCCAAGTCTCTGCATAAACATTTCGAAGAGACATACATGTAAATACCACGTAAAATAGACTACAAAAAACTTACAAGTATACATCTAAGAACAATTTTATACGACGACAGGACACACATGTGTGCGATCTTCTTCACGGCGTGATATCAAAAGAGCCTTATGGTACATACATTTAATCATAAAGTGAATTCAATTCATTTGTTGAGATAGACATGGTCATTCAAAATTACACAAAGATGAAATGTAAAAATAAGTCCACGAGTTCTCATAAAAACTATACTTAAAACTACAATGACTTTTCTCTCCCTCAGTGTACTTGCTTTTTCCTATCTTTCCTTTCTGTAGTCTTTCAAAGAGGCTACTTTGAAGAAAAGAGAGAAGGGACAAAGCAAAAAACTTAAAAGAGTATGTGGCTAGAAAAAAGTGAAGCAAAAAAGCTATTGGATGGGTTCGATTAGATGTGACATGGACCAAAAACTCTCTTCGTGATCGTAACAGAAATAACCAGCCAAGAATGAGGGGAAACGTAGAAAGATCTCTTAAACATAGACAAGCAGAAGGAGAAGAAAAAAGGGACAAAAATTTCAGATAAAATGCCAAGGAGACAGGGAAAGGTTGAATTTTTTTGTTACTTTCTATGGTTGCGGCATAGGAAAGCCACCATGTCCTTCTATAGAGCACAAAAAGTCTTTCAGTTTCTGTTTGAAATGGAACATACCTATATTCAGGAAAGCTAAGTATAACTGCACACCGTCATAGTATTTCTCGTCGTATCTATCTGTCTTTAGGGAATGACTGGCTGCTCGTGTAACAGTACGTATGAAAACGTTCCTTTTGGTAAATAACATCTTTTAAACATAGAACGTGAACACAAGACGATGTGTGCATTTTGATGGCTCATATAGACGAGTAATATGTCGATTTTGAGTATAAAAACACATCACATAAATGATACTCTACTAGAAATTTTGGTTTTACTACATATAAATCTCAAATATTCTCATCTATAGTCATGCCTGAGAGTTTAGTTGGGGTCTAATAAATTTCTAGAAAATCTCTTCCTATTTTTGAAACCCAATCCTCCATTACTATTATTTCTAAACGTGTATAGCAAGCACAGACCATACAGACAAGAACCATTATTGCAAGTTCTGCTCGTACGAAAACAGTCAAAATGGATGGACAAAACCATCATTCTTACTATCTTTTATGCAGTCACAATCAGCGACATAAAATAACATATGGCTTTTTTGCTTTGGACCCCCACGAATATTCTTTTAAATGTTTTACTACCGTTACCTTTTTGCTTACAAGAGTTGGAATACTACATTGCAATGGTGCCAGTCATATACAAACTACTTCAACTTAATAAATGAAAAAAGTTGGCCGGCCTTAGTAAAAAATAATCACAAGTGCACTCCAAGAAAGGAAGAAGATCTCTTCAAATATCTTTTTCCTTTCCTTTCTGACTATACAAGAAGGATAACGGCGATTCTGGATGATGAAGATACTCATTCAAACACGATATTACGTATAATCCAGATCAAAGTTCAATGAAGTCGCATTTAATACATTATATATATGAGTGCTTTATATCAATAAAATATAGAATGACTGGTGTGCAGTTAAAGAAAAAGTGAGGGCGGAGAAGAAAAACGGAAAGTTATGGTAAATAAATGCGAATGAGTTTTTTTATCTTCAATCTTTGAAATGTTTGAGTATGCATACTCACAAATAGACATAACAGAACAAAAATGATAACTTTCACTGTATCTCACTCTTTTGGATACTTACATATATTCATATTTTGTACTACACGTTTATTCATATTTATATGAAAATGAGAAAGCTTATACCTGTTGGAAATCGGACATCTTGGATTGGTACTCAAAGACGTAGAAATATGACCTCCCAGCAGTAGAATGTAAGTCTCCCACTTTGATCAATGGGGCTACAACCTGGATACATAAAAAAGAAAGAAAATATGAAAGAGAAATATGACGGCCCATTAGTTTCCTCCCAACGTTCACGCGTAATAAGTATGCATGCGTTTAGAAAAGAAAAAAGGCGTAACAGCGTCAACAGTCTTGCATAAAGGTTATTCGTCTATTATGAGAGCGTCACTTTACTAAGCAATTTCATTGCGTTGTTGTACATTATTACTATGCATTATCATGATTTGGCTGCGGTAAAAGGTACAAAAGTCACAACAACTACAGCGTGAAGTGCACAAAGACAGCGAGTTTGGTGTACAAATAGTATGGAAAGTGGCGACATTCTTCCGTTTTAGCACGAATAGAGGAATAAGGAAGCTATAAGTATATACGACATGTCTATATCAGTTCAACTAGAGATGTTTCTGGTTTAGTTGATGTGTAAAAAATGTATCAAACTAAGAGCTTTTGCCAGTAGTTAGATTTCTCATTTTTGATTTTACATCATATTTTAAGGAGTGATCTCTTCTTTACTGTGTACGTGTGTACTACTCTTTATCAATATCTATCAAATATTTTCACTTTTGCTTTCTACGTGTAGCAGAAAAAATTTAAGTATAGTGCCTGCAAGACTAATAGTATGGTGTAATTCACTACAAGCAAGGAAAAGAAGAAGATATGAGTGCATACGCGTAAAAAGTAAAAAAGTAAATTGAACATGACTGAGCTCGACATGCCTTTTTCTTTCACGTTAAACTAAAAGTTGAGATAAAATGGATAAAAGAGAAAACTCTCTTGATATACGCATCATCATGTTGGTCTTACAATAGTTATACGAATCTCTATAAATATTCTAAAATTGTAATGCTCTCATGTAATATTACTACGAGAAAATAGATGTTGATGTTGTCTTAGGTTAGCTGTTGTTAAGTATGTACAAAGCGTAGTGAGCGGAGGAAAAAAGCAACCCTGTACATTTGCATGCATGTAAAGTATAATGATGATGATGGGGAGATAGATATGACGCGATGCCACGCGATGGCATGATGCCTTTCCTAGCTCCTGGTTTTACCGAATAAAGTTGCGTAGGTTTGTATAGGATTTCCTAGACCATGATGAAAACATCACAATAGTGACTCCTGTTACCACTCCACTGCTGTAGAGGATCCAGCAAGCAACTAAACTTGATATTGCATCCGAGGGAGAACATCTCATTCAACTCTCATCGTCTCTGTTACAACAACTCTCTCTACACTATTCTCTCTCCGTTTTCTCCCGCCACTAAACTATACACGTACATCGCCACGGAGCCAATGAGAGAATGAGTATGATATATTAGAAAATGTAATAGAAGGGAACGTGTCTAACTACTAATCATATATTTTAGGCCACGGTTCAGTAAAGACAGCAAAAATAATATGCGAACGACTCGTGGAATGAGACGAGAGAAAGAGCAAAGAACACCGCAGTCAGGTTTCCCAACAACAACTTTCACATGAGAAGCGTACCTCTATCTCTACACAGACTGATGTTCTTATTAGGTATTCACCTTTCTCCGGATAAGCGATGCTTCCTTCGAAATTTACAGTGTTCTTCTTGATATCGTCTCCCTTCTCCCCTCATCTCACTCAGTTTTTGTCTAACCACACATTCTACTACATTTTGAATCATCTTCTCACTAGATAGTACAAAGGGGTTCAATACATCAACCAGTGTTGTTATATTTCTCTCTGGCACCTCCATTTGCCTTGCACGCATGTTTAAAGTTTTTTATTTTATGGTTTTACATATTCCAATAGAATGTAGTTAGTATAAAATACTTTTTATATGCGATATGACGATAAATTTGTTGTTTACATGCATAACAAATATATGAAGGTTATGAACATGAAAGCATATAATAATTTAGCAACAAATTTTGCAGAAATTTATTTTGGCAAGGGTTATTTGTTCTTTCAATCTCACCACCACTATAAAACTGCTCCTTAACACTTTTCCCATTATTCCGACTTTTTTATATGTATTCTTCCGCCATCAAGAAAATACCAAATATTACATTCTTGCTTACGAAAGCCACGCAAGCTAAATTTATCAAGCCATGTCAGTAAAAACACACCAGGCCCTACCCTCTACAGTCTACACTCAATCAGGCTGGGTCACATCATCAAAATACATACGTTCCTATAATTGAGCAAATGTTGAAATCTTGTGTGTGTGGTCCATTGTGCTTTTCTTGTCGACCACAAGTTTTGTCTTGTTCCACTTTTACTGCATGCGTTTCTTATGAGTTTCAATGATTTCCTTGTTCCATTTAAGTATCATGGTCGCGTGTGTGTTGTTGTTTTCTCTGGGAAAATGTTGCATCTTTCAGCATTTTTCGACTATCCGCCGTTCACAGCGTTTTGCAGTAGCAATCCTAGCATTACTATTATTATTGCTTTCTGTTTATGTTGCGTTTTTATATATTTTTGCTCACCTTGCAATTCTTTATGGCATACAACAAAACTCCCTTGTTTAGCATGTGAACCACATCATTTGGTGTTGCTGTTTTACCTTCACCATAACCATAACCCAACCGATTTCTTGCTGATAGAGTGCTCATGTTTTACAAGATTATTAGTATTTTTATTGTGTTATTGTCTGTAAGTTTTTTCTCGTGTTAAATACGTTAGGTTGGCAGTAAAGCGTTTGTCTGCAAGCATACATACCTAAAAGTATATGCCTACGCTGCTCCGTACCGCACAATCACTTTCATTCTGCCAATATTTTAGCATGACCATGACTGCGTGGGCAGTCTTTACTCCCCACATCTCGCTTCTTTTTGCTGGCCTTCTTATTACTGCTTCTGTTTAAACTGGACAATATAGTTATGAGTTAGGACTGCTAAACGGCAAGAAAGCGAGAAAATGGCGAAAGGTACGTGGTAAAGTTGTTTTTGGTCGGACGGAGCACATGTAGCAATATGCCATGTACATGTGTATACAAATAATGACATAAGATATTATATAGTACCCAGCATATACTCATTTGGGAAATATAAATGTCAACTCAGTAAAGATTTATTACCACCTGTGGGGAAACTAAGAGGAGCTTTGGTAGCCCGCCCTGTTATTTTTATGTGTTATGATAGAACATGCTGATCCTCATCTTTTAGGACATCCTGCACTAGTAAATATACTGAAGGCATGTATCATTTTTCTTTTACAGTTCGCACACAGACGAGAGCAAAATACCGGCATGGCATGTATTCTACCAGGTTATTATAAGCCTAGTGTAAAGACCGCCAGCTAAAATAGGAATGCCCATTTGTTGCGAGTCAACGGTATCTCTACTAGTATTTCAAGTAGGCTGTTTAACGTTTAGAAAGAGAAAAGTTAGTTATACCGTCCTTGTGTTTGTTCAGTTCACTACAAAGTCAAGCACTGAAACGATATTAAGCTTCTAAAACAACAAAAATCATCAGTCATCGTATTCTATAGAAAAAAAACTTGATAGAAGATAAATAGAAAAAAAGAGTCGTCTGATTTTGGCAGTGTTGAGGTAGTAAAAGTGATAATGATGTGATGATAATACATGAAAGAGAAATGGAATGGGTTTATTTACTCACCTGTGCGTCAGCTAAAGCGTCCAAAGTTTCATCACGTACACTGATGGGATGCTGTGTGAAAGGAGAAAGCAAAGTCATTTTAATGATCATTAACACCACATAAAGAGAAAGCAAAAGGCAAAAACCTAACCCTCGTTACCGCCAATGCTCCTACTTCTACTGAAAGATGTGATAATGCACGAGATAGGATCTGCATATCCATATTACGGTATAAATATACGCCTTCACAACGATCAGTATCTATTCTATTCACATTCATATGTTCTTTATGGGTTTAACTGTACCGCAAAATTTTCATGTTACTTGCAATATCTGCCAAAACACTTTATTATCTGATCATTTTCTCGTTTATGTAAAAGAGCATTTAGTGATGAGCATGTAAATATACAATGCATTTATAAAAATATGCGTCACCTTCATATATTAAAACATTATGATGTTATGTTATAAATATAAGTAAAAAGACAATCTTACTTGGATCGGTCGCTCCCAATCAGTATACTCATGAATGGCTGCTGCCATAATTTCATTGCGATGAAAGCTGTCCCCACAAAAGAGAAAATAAAAGAATCCATTATAATACAGTTTGGTTGTGCTCATAAAAACCGCAGAATATGGCATGCGAAGTGAACACTTCCTAACACACAATAAAAGCACCATGCTAAAAGGTGCGGTGGCAGAAATTCATATATTTATAAAGAAGAATCGACATAGAAGTTTCACCGTTAAAGATACCAAGATTTAACCACATGTCCCATTTGAAAAGCACACAAACAGAATTATCCCTTTGTAATGGTGCCACAATGTGATATTACTATATAGCACACAGAGCAAATACTAAAATATGCACACCTAACGAACTTCCCTTCAGTTATTTTTGTTTCTAGATCTTGTACCAGTTTATTTTGTATATCATATCAATTTTGTTTTTAGAATGCATGGTAGAAATAATAGTGTTATAAAAGTAAAAACAATAAAATCATTGTCTCCTCGTTCGAATTATACATTTCCGCTCATCAAGAAGTAACTGGAGCTTGGTGGCTCATTCATTTCTATATTTCATGCATTGTATCTTTGGTTCATATAATACATGTACATAGTTGTCATCACTTGCAATCCCTCCACTACTAGCAAAAACATCAGAGTATGTATATTGCCGTAAAGCTTTGTGCTGTGAAAGGAATCTACTTCCTAACTGCCTATATATGTTCGGAATCCACGTAAAGCAAACAACTGAACATCTACCTATACTACATATACTCCAACTTATAAGTTTTTGCATCATAAATTTTATATTATCCGTTTTGTATGTTTTATAATGGCTCTTGTGCTGATTATTATTATGGTATAAACAGAATTGTGCATATAGTTTATACTTCCGCCGCCACTACAATGTGTTGCGGGTAGAGGTTGTTCTCTTTGTGTATGCGTTGGTTGGTGTTGTTCCCGAAATTATTTTGGGTACACTAGAAAAGGCCACATGCATGACTACCCGCCCATGCCATTTTACATTTTAGAAAATTATTGCCTGGTTTTCATGTACTTTATGGAGGCTGCGGCATGGTTATAATATTAACCATGCACATTATTAGTGATGGGACTTTGTTCTCATTTTTATTATTTCGCAGCAGCAGTATGTCGTACCAGTACCACCACTTCATATTATTATCATATTTACTGTTATAATATCAATGTCACGCAGAAATGTATCTTTGAACACTATCTGCAGAAGCAATTCCGGTAACTACGCTCTGCTTTAGTGCTATTTCAAACAATATTATTACTTTTTCGCATTTAAAATGAGGAAATGCATCCATTTTGTAGTAAATTGTGTATGGAATATACTTTATGCGCAGGAACTTGAACGTTCGTTCCAGGAAAATTACACGACAGTGCTTGGTTGAGCTTCTAAACCAGAACGAAGTGAATATATATTTTTTGAGTACATAAACAAATGAATAATATTGTTTATGATGTTTGACTATCATTACTATCATCATGCTAAGAATTATCATTTCTACGCTAAAAGATCTACGACGGGCGTCTTTTTTCATTCCAACTGAGACCATTTCGTTTTTCAGTATAAATTATAATTTGTTTCGGTATCACCGTCGTGTAATATTCGTTTTTCATTTTCATCTCGATCTGCATTTTCTACTTATTCTCTGAAGAAAGAGAGAATGATGCTCCAAAAATTATACATAACCGGCGTTTTATTGGACTCCTACAGCTTCAATGCTCCTCAATGTTGAGCAGTAAAGAAAGACTTTTTTCTGGTATAAAGATTTAGATAATTTTGTTTACTCATTGCAACTGTAACTCAAAAAATGGACATCAGGGCAATACGAGATTCGAGCATACTAAAGACTTACTTACTTAGTTGAATGAATCGAAAACATCTTTCTCAAATTGAGAAATCTTTTGTTACATAGCTAGCCAAACAAAATCATGAAAAAGATATTTGCGTACAGAGAATATTTTGCATTTACGCTTAGCTTGGACCTAGAAACAAAAGTAGGATAACATAAGTAGGTTTTGAATGAATTAAAAGTTTCTTACCTGTAATACTTTTCTATAAACGCCCTGAGGATTTCCCTACGTTTCTCATTTTCCAGCCCATAAACTGCATCATGCTCACTTAACGAAGGCAACATCTCTGCTTTGGTCACACCAAATAAAAGCGGATAATGGGACAATCGATCGCGGAGCACGTTCTCTCGGATCCCTTCTTCTATAATGACGCCGTCATCTGATGGCCCAAATTTTCCCCACAGCTGAAATAAAAGAATAAAAAGGAAATGCTGAGAACTGCAATGAGATTGTTGCAAAAGGGAAATGAGGACGGTATAAAGCAATAACTAGTTGAGTAAGGAAGAAGCGATATAGTACCGACATGGCTGGTATGAAGAGGATAGTGCCCAAAACATTTACTTTCATCTGCCTCCACAACTTTCTTGGATCATTACAGCTAATGCAATTAAGGACTTTTATAAAAATCTGAACGAAGGAAGAGAGAAGAGGACGCTCTCTCACTTGACTCAGTTCTGAGAGACTAATGTGCGAAAAAGTGTATGTGGTGAGCAATTTTGAAATGTGACATATACAGTCACACAAACGTGTTCCAATACTACACGCTAACTCAGTTTTGTACAAGTCGCAAGGGAAGAATTTGCTTTCAGGGTGGTCTTGGTCTCAGCCAGCCAGCAAAAGGACTTTGCTACAGCCGTTAGAGCAGCATTAAGTTTCATTCCCATATTGATTCTTCTTCATATATTCATTCCGTACAAATATTTGTGATGCTAATGAATACAATTACACACGCCATCCGACCATGCAAATGCTACATCAAACGAATTATAAATGTATTACTGCTGAATTTAACGGTATGATACTCATCTAGAAATAGGGACCACACATGGGTTCAGGTGCAGGTACAAAAGCTCTACGACAATATTAATTAGTGCTTGATCACATTATGGAGCCGTTTATCACTGTCAAATAATTGTAGGTAGTGCTTAATTACTTGTAAATGCGAGCAATTAAACGTGGACAATATGTCAAAAATGAATAGAGTCTTTAAATGCGTACTACTATTGAATGTGTGTGCATCCGTAAACGCTTTCAATATTGAAGAGACATTTAGTCGAGTGTAAATAGTGCAATAAATACCCAATATCAATAATGCTACTAACGACTGTGCTTGCTTTTGGTAAGTCCAAAGTTAGAATTTACATTAGCACATGACACAAGTCGACATGCCATGTCATAATAATTATCCTTAACAAGAAATTTGCATTTTGATGACTGCAGGAAGCAGGTGCGCTATATTATTCGTCTTGCACATGCACGAGAAACAAGAGAGCCGAAGTTAATATTTACATGCCTTTAAATAATGGTGAGTTGCGAGCGTTTTGCTTTCATCTGCCATTCGGATGTAAACTGGTATAATGAGAAAGTTTCACTCGGTCGTTAATCCACTTCTTTCATGTTTTCTTGCATGAACATGTGTATAGTGCAGCCAAAAGTTGTAATTAATTCCGTCTTCCATCGTGTTTTTGGCTTGTTTAATGAACTTAACTTGGTTCGCGTCTTTTATTCCGCCCATATATTGGGAATTTTAAGATTCCTTACTATTAAATAATATAGGGCTCCCGTCTCTAATCATAATAATTAGAGGGAGAAATGCTGCAAGCCAATGAATATGTATATTATATACGCGCATAATAATTTTCAGTTCAGTTCAGTACCCATGCATTCGCAAACACATGCCTACACGCAAAGAAGTAATATATATGTACAAATGTCTGCAGGTAAACTGCCTGTCCACATTTTAATAATGACAGTGAATAAGCTTAGAAATTCCATCCCGTTTTGAAGCACGTTCAATCTTCTAAAGCTGAAACTGAAAGGAAGAATAGAAAGGGTACTGGCAAAATAAAAGTACACCAAAGTAAATAATATGAGAAGTATGCTGAAAATAATACGGGTTTAAAAGAACGCTACTCAATTATCACGAGCAAGCGAGCATATTGTGCTTAATACCGTCAGATGAAGATGAAGTACGCACTTGTGTCATTTGTCGTTTTGTCAAAAATATTTTAATGAAATGCAGATTCAAACTTTTGATTACTGCTCCGACTCTTAAGTACTCATTTATTTTTAAAGAGGTTATCCCGGATATAATTTCCCACTAATGTGAAATACTGCTTCTTTGTTCTAAATTTTAAAGCAAGTGAATGAATAGGTTCACCCAGAAGTTAACAATTTGCACCTCGTAATTTACATGCAATTATGAGAGAATTAGAAACGACTACATTCTAGATAAACGCTTGTGACATAATGTCTCTTAATATAACTACATCTAGCAGTAATATCCACATAGGTGCCTACTAATGGAATGTAAGTAGTTGATAGAATGATAATCCTAATAATAGTAAAGAGAAACCTAGGAATGTAACTGTATATAATAATACCATTACATAACCGTAATTGTAATATGAAATGAATGACTAACACAATATCAAGTCACAAATCGAGTCATTCCTTTCTGAACATGCAAATAAATTCCGCCGTGTAAACATATTCGAAAGCATGTATTTTCTCCCAGTTCATCATGATATTTAGTGTTGCGTTGCTGGCGGAGCTGGAGCATAACTTCGTGTTAGTGAAAGAAACTCACACAGAACTCCTGGCACTCAATGCAATCCTACCTCCCTCCCACCCTCTCTTCTTCTTTCGTACTTATTATTAACTTTTGCGAGGAGGCTTTACTTTGTGATGTTGACTTTGCAAATGTATATTGCTAAGGTTCTTAATGTCCCCGTTTAATCTTATGGAGACCTTTATGATGGATGATGATAAACAAAGACGAAGCAAAGCCTTTAGGGAATCGGATTAATTCCGCTTCCGTGACTTGTTAATTTCTTCTTTCTAGAATATTCTTACAAGAGCAAACATAGATATTCAAGCTACTAACTAAATGGATTTTGTGACTTTTAACTTTATATATTGTTATTTATGTATTTATGACTAATATTAACATTCCATGAAAATAACATTGTAAAATAAAACAAACACAATGCGTTTTATACACTTTAAAGTTTTATTCCCTGTTCTCTTTCTCTGCGCCTACGCTTACTGCTTACTTATTATAGATGCACAAACGAAAAGCAGGAAATAACTATTACTACTTTCCTTCCTCGTTTGGTTGTTCTTTGCTTACATTTTTACTTTCTCCTGTTTTACGTCCCTTTAGACTTAAGACTCAGGACCTTTTGTCTGACTCACATTTAGGAGTCGGTAATATCTTTTAACCCAACTCGCGACGACAACGTCACACACAGACTATATGAGTTCAATGTGTCGTGTGGTAAATAATGCTGCAGTAAACAAAAAGGAGCGGTGCATTTTTTGTATGCAATCAAGTTACTGTGAAAATTTACACCAAAAAGAAATTTATGTGTTATAGTCATTTAACGCAACTTAAAGTAAAAACTAATCACAAAGTATCTTCTGTTTTATTACTAAAATAAATATCAACCCCAAAGTTTAACTTTATAGTTAATCTTTATTATCA
>JAQFYG010003414.1:0-12594 GCA_034694325.1 Entomobrya corticalis | reverse complement strand
CTAGTTATGTTCTCTGTTATAAGGGAAAGTCAATCTTGTCAGACACAATTTATGTTGTATTTTGCAAAATTGTAGAACAAAATAGTAGTCAGCTTGGCAGTTGTTTTTGTTTATTATGCAGAAATTGTAATTTTGTCAGAATGAGATATTGTACTGCATGCAAAATAACTTGCTAAATTGAGCGATGAGAGGAAAGATCAAAACATTTTATCGTTATTAAGGCGAAGGATAAATTTCTACAATAGGTATACCAAATTGGATTAGTATTGATGTGCTTGTTTTGTTTGCTGCTAAAATAGAATTATTGCATGGGATAAATGAAAACATGCTTTAGCAAAATTGGGATAGAAAGGTTTTCGTCAAATATCCACATCATATTGCGCACATTTTATCGTTTAATAAGCATCACCTGCAAAAGCAATACGAGAACTGCAAAGAGCCTTATAGAGTTGATATTCCTACTTGAAGAACAGAAAAAGCAATTTGTTTGACCGCAGCACAGTAAGCACATAAGACTGTTATTTGTAGTTTAACTCTCTTGGGTAATAAAAAAGGTTATTTGCTCTCATTATTTTTCTTGTTTGGCTTTCTTCGAGAGATGAGAAAGTGAGCAGCGCCATTTTATTCTCACTCTTTTATCGCCATTTCATGCTTCTCCATAAACCAATTCTATTAACCACAAAATGACGTATGATTTGGCGTCAGGAATATTTTGTCGGTTTTTTGTTGATGGGGTTGTCTTAATAATAAAGTGGGTTAATAGTATTCTATCTGGATATAAGCTTGGGTATTTTATTATATTATGTTCTTTGTGATAAAAGGACCAAACTCCTAAACGATCGTATGTGGATGCACTACGTAATAAATTAGTACAGAATTCTTATGAAAGTCGTTTACGGAGTTCTGACTGGGAGTCCCAAGCACTGTTGGACCGCCTCAATACGTTTTATTGTGTGTCATAAGGGGCAAACCTAGACTTAAGACATACGTATGATACGGCACGATCATGAATACAGCCATTTTAACCTACGATTTTTTCATGATTCATAAAAACTAAGTTTCAAAAGTGAGAACCGAGAAAATAAATTTCTCGGGATGCTTTATATTTATCACGAACTACACCTTTCTATAGTGAAAGTTTCAGTTTCATGATGCAGCAGCGATTCTCCCATTCTCTATACTGTAACATTAAATAATTTAAAAACCGTCAGCATCAATCTTCCAAAATTCTCACTTTTGACAACCTCAACACGTTGGAAAAGGTTATTAATGCACTTATATAATCTATTCAGTTATAATCTGTATATGAAAAGTCAATATATTCCATTTTTCTTCTTCAAGAAAGGATGAGTGACCATTCTGAACTCACACTGAAGTGCTTTCATGAAAAATGATGATGGTACCGCTAATTTCCACGCATCGCATACTGTAGTCCCTAGCGTGCATATAACTTGAAAACGACAATGGCTTGGAAAAAATATATTTAAGTAATATTAAAGTGGATAGTGAAAGCAGTAGTGAGTGTATAGAAAGCAAGCACTACAGAGTAACACATGTACAAAATGAATGAAAAAATCTAACAACAATAGCCGCTGTCCGTGTGGCGCAACTAGCATGAAGTAATAAATCTTTTGGTCTTGGAGTATATCCTTACCCTTACACACTGCACACAATTTATTTTTTTTCTCTTTCTTGTTTGTTGATTCAATAGAAACGGGATGGAATGAACGTGCATTTTCATCACATTTGGAGAAAAAGGAAAGATGCTCGCACATCAAGAAGAGGAGAATAAACAGAAGATATCATCAGGATAATCTGATTCAAACAAACGCTCTAGCTGCTGCTGTTGCTACCGTATAAAATTACACTAGACACCGAGAAAGCAACACATACATCTAAAAACACTGACAAAACACGCGTTTTTTATTATTATCTATGGTGGAGTTGGTTAGTGGAACAAAGGCAATATGTGTGACGTCTTTATGTACATTATACCAATACTACTACAACAACAATTTCAACAAAGTAGTTGTGGAACTAAAGAGAGGCTGTTTGCCGACAACCCAATCCAGCTTCCAAATAACTGACACGAATCACCCCAACAGAAACCAACAACACAGCATCATATCATTTCACAGAGTGGTAGTAAAAGAAAGAGAATGTAAACTTTGTGTGTAAGCTATACTCTAAGAGAAAGAGAGGAACCGAGAGGACAGGACGCGGAGAAAGCTTTTGGCCATCCACGGTTTTGACATCCATTATTTCAGTCAAGGAGCACAGCGGGAGAAATAGAAGGATGCCACTTGCCTCAAGTGAAGGCTACTTTGTCCTGTAGCAATCTATCTCTCATATCATTCCCATCATCATCGTTTCTCACGTCTCCATGCATCTTCCTCAGGATGCCCTATAGGCTGCTGGAGCAACATCACATCCATTCCACCATCATCGCCACTACTGCTACCAGTCAAGCACTTGTGCTTACTTTTTGCTAGAAAACTTGTTAATGTATTTGTACAAATAGTGCTTCTTATCCTAGAGCAAAGTGTGTGTACATGTACCAAAAAGAAAGAAAACAAATACAGAGACCACGTTTCATATTACTACTTTTCTCTTCTTTTTTCTTGTGACTGAACTACACACTTTCTTGTCTTTTTTAGTACAAGTGTAATGCGTATGAGTACGTACAAAAATAAGAACAAGGAAAAATAGAGAAGATGAAAGAGAGTTAAAATGATGGATTCTTTGGACCATGAATGAAATTGCACTACATATATATTGCTAACATGGCTGTGGACCCTGGACCTTGTTTTTGTAACAAATAAACAACAGGAAGGGTTATTGTATAAAAACAGAAGAGACGAGAAGGAACTTTCTCTGATGAATATACGAAATGTTTAGATTCCGTTACAGATCACTATCATATTTTACCCTCCTTGCTCTTCTTACCCTCCTTACCGTTATGGCTTCGCTCAACTTGTATCATATGGAAAGTGTCAGAAGCACGTGGACACCCATTTCCTCTAACTGTAAGTTTGAGTTCTTGCGTTTTCCTGTAGTTTCGTTTTGGTCTCTAAGCATATAGTAGAGTTAGCTCTTAGCTCATTTATTTTTTACACATTATTTAGTTTTGTATGGCAGTGATATTGGAAGATGAAGGAGAAGGAAGTATAGAAAAGTAAACTCGGAAAAATAAATCCAGTTATATGGACTAAAAGAGAAAGCACTCACTGCGAACTCGCGAAGTAATACATTTTACATAAGAGTGGAAGTATGAGCATTTTTGTTTTTCTGAATAATATATAGCAATGACATCTGATGTGCCAGGAGGAGCAGTGGTTACCGGATGTGAAGAGGTTCCACTATGGCAGAATCAGTTGTATCATCGAGCAACCCTTCCTCCATCGCTTGGTCACAAGTCGAAAGCTAGAAAATTTCTGGCCATTGGCATCTCAAGCGTGTACAGAGAGGAGCAATACCTGCAGCAAACCTTAAAATCCCTGATAAGCGAATCTGATCCTGAGGAAAGAGGATCCTGCGTTATTGTAATTTATCTGGCGGACACCGATCAAGAGAAAAAGTAAGACATAGCTTACATTACATTACACACAGAAATGGGTTTCACTTACAATCAAACGATAAATCAGTATTTGCTCAGACTATGGCTTTCCCTTTCGTACCAAACCAACCAAACTTCTTTCATCCATAAGCACTAAAATCCCAAACCCATTTATGCCTACGCATGTATATTTTTCATATATGCGTATTTTCTCTATTTCGCTGAAGCTAAAACAGTTTTTTATAAAAACCAATCCCTCCTCGTCTTTCTGTAATAATGTAACACACGACACAGGAGTGTGTGTGTGTTGTGAAACTGTGAAAGTAATGGAATAACTTCAACAAGTCCTTCTCTCTTATTTCGCCTTTTCTCTCTTTTTATTACCATGCACTTCCGCCGCAGTGTGTTGAAAATGCTGAAGAATTTATATACACACAAAGCAAATGTGTATACCAGCCTCTATATGTAATACCACGAGATATGAAATCTTATTATTAAGTTTTCTTTTCCCTCTTTCCATTTTTTCCAAAACTCCATATCCATAAAACACTTGTGCTGTGTAGTATTTTATATTCTACTGTTGAGTTTTTTATATACTGAAGGGGGAATTTATTTTTCTACGCTTCTAGGGAAAAGCAGCTAAGACTGATTGAGAGAGATTTCCAAGCCCATTTAGATTCAGGTTTCTTCCAAGTCATACAGAGCGGCCCTGAAATCTACCCGCCGATGGATTTTGCCCTGACAAAGAGAACCTTTAATGACTCCGTTGGACGTGTGTTGTGGAGAGCAAAGCAAGTGATCGACTTTGCCTTCCTGTTTACCTATGCCAAGACGTTGTCAGATTACTATTTAGTAATTGAGGACGACATCATCTCTTCCACACAGTATATCACAGCAATCAAAGACTTTATTGCTTCTCGTGGGACCCATCATTGGATAGCTTTGCAGTTCAGTGGATTCCTAGGGATTGGTCTGCTTTTCCGTAGCGCAGACCTTAATAACCTCATTAAGCTGCTTATCATGTTTCATCAAGAGCAGCCTGTGGATATGCTCATGCGACATTATATTGCTTTACAAGTAAGTAATATGCGAGTCAACCCACTCATAACAGTAAAGGACTTTTTCGGTCATGAACATTAAGCCGTTATTTCATTTTTTTGTCATGAAACATTCTTTTTTATACAATTTTGTAGCGGAAGCGGCACTGTAGTTTGTAGTAAAATGGATGTAATTTTCATTTAAATTTGCCTACTTACAGTTTCAGTGAATTTTTATCGTTTCTCATGATCGTAAACCCGTAATTTGTATGTAACTTTTTTCTTGTGCTACGTACATAGGTTCCGGAAGATAGCATGGTTGCACGACGAATTCCATCCATTTTTCAACATATTGGATGGAAGTCCACTTTGCCCAATAAGGTTCAGAAACTGAAGGACAGTACTTTTGACATCGCAAAAAGACGGTTCAAGAACCATAATCCGAATGCTGATATCATTACAACGATGAAAGTTTATAATGATTTTATTCCCGAGTATGCGTATCGAGCTGCCCCTGGATTCTTTTGGGGAATTACAAGGCCTAACGACACGTTCGACGTCATTTTTCCAAAGCCCTTGAGCCTTTCGCGTTTTGTTTTCCTTACCGGAGTTCCAACGACAAAGAACAAGCAAAAAACAATGAAAGACTATATCCAGGATGGGGACCTTATGGTCAGCAACAAATTTGAGAAAGTTGCTACAAATAATAGTGCCATTTGTGATAATTTCTTGAGTTTAAAAAAGTTTAAAGATGGGGAAATGGACTTTCAGAAGAGTGAAATTGTTGGAAAGACAGACATTCTTGATAGGCTAAAGTCAGTTCAATGCATTCGTGTCAAAATAGGGCCCAATCAGAAATCTTGGGTGATTGTAAGGGAGATTCAAGTTTTTGCCGATGTCATAAAGTAAATGTTGATGAGGGGGAAGAGAAGAATCAAATTGAATTAAACCTAATAAACATGATGCAGCACACAAAGAAATGACTATTTTTCATCGTCACAAGGAGACCGTTTGTGGTGCTTTGAATTTTTTAGAAAACTGTATTTTACCTATCTATCAATGGAGGGCTTTCAGGTTCATTCAATACATAGAGTAGGACGGACGCATTCAATAGTACTAAAGAGAACCTTAGAAAACTTTTCGACAACACTTTATGAATACCAATTTACGATTGTAGGTAAAACAATGTCTACCATATTATATCATTCGTTATTAAGCCAAGGTTTCATTATGAAATGTCTATAAGAAAAAAGTGTTTTCCATACTTTTTTGTCTCATAATTTTTCAGTGCTACTCAATTTGCATGGATGTTAATGGAATTTGCCAAATATTTTTTATTTTGTTTCTGTGATATAATCCGTTTACCGGAACGTAGTCAGTTTTATAATTTTTATTTTTAAAAACATAATAGTATAATTATCTATATATACATTTGTGTAAATGCTGTGACAAATTTCTATAATAATCATTATAATACTAGCAATAAATGCAATCTTTTAAGAAAACGGGATCAAAACGTTTGAAAATAATTTCCAGTCCATACATTCATACCTTATCAGTAACATAAAACCCAACTTGGAGTAATATATACAAAATATATTTAATCTAAAGATTCACAGGTACTCAAGAAACGGAGTTATAGTCTTGACTAAAAAGCGTTATATTTCATCATGTCTCGGGCTGCCCCGCCGCCTCGTGTAGATGGGAACAGGTTGAGGTAAATCTTCTGGAAAAGGGTAACTATCGTATTCTTGGGCTATCAAATGATACCTCGTGCGAAGCAAATGTGCAGATGCTTTTGGCTGTCGCTCTCGAGTAAAAATTCCTTTCCTGTTGCCCACAATCCTTGTAATGCCTATAAAGAATTTATTGCATTCATATATATCCAAAACCAGCTGAATCCAATCCGTGTGTGTGCAATATGACACTTACTCAGCTAGTTTTACAAAAATAAAAGAGATTTGCGTACCTTGAGCTGTCATGAAGTCAGCAAAATTCCAAATCATCTCGCCGATAAAGCTAGTGGTCGTCCTGAGTTGATCAAATGCTTTGAAATGTTCTCGCAAATACTCGAGTTGGTACTCTTCAGTGAACACGAATTCTGGACTCATGTGCATTCCCGCAATTGTGTCAGCACCATATTCAGCTACTATCAATGGCTTTTGGAATTTGTTGATCCAATTGTGTACATCTTGAACCATGGACGCTGTGATCACCTCGGTATGGCCAGTGTCTGAGTACCAACTGTAGTAACGATTTATGCAAATAATATCGGCAAATCCAGCCTGCAAGTTTAAACATTAATGGTTCAACATAATTTTTTCAACCAATTAGGTTTGATAATTCATGGGATCCAGTTAATAAGCAATTGAAAGCAGAAATGCTTTTAAAGGTTATTTTTAGAGTTATTTTCAATTAAGAGGATCTGGTTAGATAAGTAGTTAATTTCATCAACAAAAGCAAAAATATTTACTGCATTGTCGACGCTGAAATCTTGGGCAACCACTATTGTTATTGGCCGGGATTTCTCAAGCTCGCGGACTAAAGCAAATATGTCTCTGAAAAATAGAAAGTAGCAATACATGCATTATTTTAAACTGTAGGATACGTACTGCCTTATCATCTGAATAGCCGGTGTTTAACACTGCTGTTATAGGCCGATGGCTGTCCAAACTTTTGGCTAACTCAAAGACTTCCCTATAAATTGTATAAATTGCATAGGTATGTAGAAATGTAAAAACTATCATCTTATGTCTAGTAAATATGATATCTCAAAACAATACATGGAAATGTAACATCAATATTATTTGTATGGATATAAAAGTGTATTGAAATTGGAATAATGGTCTACTATCAACTACAATGTGGAAAATTGTTACTTTTTAAGGAAACATTTACGGTTCATTGAATTCACAAAGTTCACGGACAAAATAACTAAAAGCTAGTGCAAACTTACTTGAAGTATGGTCCAGCAGCAGCTTGCTGGCTTTGCGGCTCATTACTAACTGACCACATAACGACACTTGCCCTGTTCTTGTCCCGTTGAACCAATTCTGTCATTTGTTGTTTGTGGGTTTCTAATAATTTTTCTCCGAAGCCGCTATAAAAAACAATAATTAAAATATTATTGTAGCACAAGTTCAAGGATAATATTGATTTTTCCTGTCATTACATATTTGGATGAATTAAAATGGAATAAGGAAATTAAGTAGTAACCAAATGGCCAGTTTTAGGACTAGGTAATCCCTGATCCCTATGCCTTTTAATAATTTTGGAAATACCAACCTAATGGCAACCGCACTAATCTCATCGATAATGACTATCCCCAATTCATCGCAAAGATCCATAATTTCTTCAGAATAGGGGTAATGTGAGGTTCTGTATGAGTTACCCCCTGTCCATTTAATGAGGTTATGATCCTTAACAATCATTACGTTATCGATTCCCCTTCCTCGAACCTGTTGTTGAAAAATGCATTTGTTTTGCATATCATAAATAACTTTAAATAAAGTAAAAAGACGAGAATTGAAGAAGCTACAACGCCTACAACTATACAACATCAAAAATAGTCATACGTCAAAATCTTCATGTCTTCCAAATCCCCTAAAGTAAAAAGGCTTGTTATTTATAGAGAAGGAAGTGTTGTCCCATTTTAGGCTTCGTATGCCAACCTTCAGTCTGTAAACGTCGACATCAACATTTTCCTTTGTCTGAAGGGATACCTACAAAAACAAGGAATTTTCTTTTTACTGCTCTTTAAATCCATTCTCATGTGTCGTTTAAGAAGCTATAACCTATTTTCATGGGAAAAGTATATACTAACCACAAGAGTATACAAATAACCAGCATCCTTGTCTTTTTTAACCATGCTGAATGGCCACCATAATGTCGCATTTGGTACTGCCAAAATTCCCATTCCCCCGGTCCCAGAAGCAACTGTCAGTCCAACTTTATCCTCCAGTCGAACAGCAATACTGAGTTCGTCTTGATCAACACTTGGAGCATAACCAACATCATTGTGTGATTGAATCACAGATGCTCTAATAGTTTCAATGTCGTACAACACCATTCCTAAAACGCCAGGAAAAGCATAGTATAATTATAATTCGTTTGCTTTTATAGGATGTTCGTAAATCAATTTCTTAATCATACATTTGAAATAAAATACACTGACATGAAAAGGGTTAGTGTGCTCCAAACTCAATGTATGAATTTTTTTCATGCATGTCAACATGTATGCCATGTGTCACTCGACGTATTAAATAAAAATATTTAACCGAATAATACAAAAATGATGCTATTCATTACCTGTGCCATCAGGATACACTTCTGTGGTGACAGATATGTCATCGATATAGCTTGTTGGCGTTGTAAACAAGTAAACGGGTCGGTGGATCCCAGCGTAATTGAAAAAGTCAAAGTTGTAGTTGAGAGTGAAATATCCTGGTGGATATCTAAACGAATTGTAATGGAAGAAAAAAAGATTCCACACCAAATTAAAACTATGAAACAGTGTATGAGGGGTAGTTGAAATTAGTGTCATCGGATAAATTGCATTTTTCATCTGCATCATCATGGAAGATAAATACCTGGGAGAAACAGCAAAAACCAAAGCATTTAAATATTTACGTATGCGTATCTCTCTATTATCCAAATATTGATTAATTTTCATCATAAACACAATCAAATCACCTCTGAGCAGTAGGTCTAAATATTGTGCCCTGTGGTATAGTGTCCCCATTGAGCGTGTTATTTATAGCTACGGTTAATCTATTTGCACCTTGTACTGACAAGTTTGTCCCATCCAATTCCGCAACAAATGGGAGATGTCCACCAGCGTGCTCTGCCACTTTAATGCCATTGACCCACTGTCAAAAAAATTGTATTAGATCAGTTAGTTTTGCGGCTGTCGAAAAAGTGAAATGGGAGTGTTTGTAGGCATTGGTATAGTACTATAAAAATTCTAGAAAAACATGCAAAGCACACTGACCACGACAGCATGATAATTTACTCCACCGAACCGTAGACTGATTTTTTGCTGTGACATCCATTGCTTTGGAACCCAAAATTCTCTGTCGTACCTTATAGAAGATAAAAGTATACATTGGAGACATGCAAGTGACTAATGTTGAGAAAATTTATTGGTTTGGATTTTAATTAAAACTACCAAGCCCAGCCGATATGATCTCTGATAGTTTTATTCTGAGTGATGTCATTGTAACTTGAGGGCACTGGCATCAATATTACCTCCCCAGTCTATAGAGTACAGAATCCAACAATAAAAACTTAGACACATACAAACGTCACAAAATTTTCGTTTAAAATATTTGTAGAAACATCATGACTATGACATCCTGTCATTGAACTTAATGGTTATGTGAAGTCATTTAGTTAATCTAGTTACCTCAGCCAATGGTCTCTTGAACCACTCCTCCCTAAATCCTACCCCAGGATCATTGCGATTTTCTATTCTAAATGTCCAAATACCATCTAAAACCTTTCTCTCTCTCGTTTCTGACTCCTGTGGAAATAAGATCCCTTTGCCATCTGCGGAACTAACGATGTTGGAAACTGTCAAGTAAAATATAACACTGACAATATTGCCTGTAAGCAAAGCCATTATTCCACTGGAATGTGTTCGGATGCGCTATGCACATTAAAGTAGGTAGTATGAATTTTTCCTATGAAAATAATTAATTCAATAAAACTTAACGACACTTTTAATGCAATAATGAACCGTAACGAATTCCTCTGGATATGCCAAACAAGCCAAAGTGGCCGTAACTAATAGTATGTGCTAACGCTAATGAATCTGATAACTGCAGGCAGACCACACAGTACCATATTACATGGCCACACACACGATAGATTAAAAAAACTTTACTGCAGTGGATTACATACTAAAATGCAGACTGACAAAAAATTAGAGACAAAACAGTCAACTATAACGCTGCAGTGATTTAACTCGAAGAGTAATAACTCGAGAGCGCGAGCTTAGCAGCTCTATTTATATAATACGAATACAAAAACTTTTTGTTTCCTTTTTTATCACAAAAACAAGACAAGTAGGATTCTGTGTATAGCAATAAATAAGCCTTACAAATATTCTTGCATACATATTTACTTTTCCAATTGATTAACGATAGTAAAAGCTCGTACTTATACATCAATATGTATTGTCGAAAAATGCACAAAATGTATAATGTTTGTATAATTTACTACTAATAAGAGCAAGTAAACTATGAAAAAAGCTCCATGAACTCATGATTTTTTTTTCATCTGAGCGTATTGGTAACATGATCGTCATTATTTTTTAGTTTACTGGGACGCATCTCAAACTTATTTGTTTACTTGCCTATTGATCATGCTATTGCTATTATCATCAAGTTATCCAACTAAAAGATATACTCTTTTGAAGTGGTATATAACACACAGTAAGATTTAGATTTTTCAAAGAAAAAAAGTCCTTTTCGCATCATGCACGCACTCACAAATTAGGTAGATGCATAGAATAATTTAATGTTAGTTTTAGCGTGCATATTATGTTGAGTCGTATTCATTCTTATTGTCTTTGTCTTTTCGATCATATACCAACCCATCAAATATTATGATTTTGATATAATGTACACTCGGTATACACTAGTTATAATATTAATTGCAATATTATGCTGTTTGTGTGCCGGAGCAAAATGAAAGTAAAATTGATGGTTTAAATGATTGTTTTTGTGGAGAAAGGGTTAATGCTGTTATTGTGTTTATTATGATGATATTGAAGGTTTTGGTATGATTTCATTTTCATGAAAAGTATATGATTATTATGGATGCTCAGTTGTCTATCAAAAAGATGAACATTTATATATACACCTTTTTATCCTTTTTCACAGGTTTAATCTACTTTCGATCAAAATAACAAAGCCACATCCCTAATTAATTCAGATAGGATCTACAGATGGCTCATGTAATTCATTCGAATTTGAACTTACCCTCAAGTTGCATTTCTGGTTTACATAAATACATAATTATTCTTTATTTAGAAACAATTTTACTAAATCCTAATAACCAGATGTGTAAAAAACTGAGTATTGACTATCATGTCACGTTATAAATTCAATTAATTTGTTAACTATAATACATACTCTACAATTAAAAAACAAAACTTGAAAAAAACCAGCAATTAATCTTATAATTCAGTTTAAGAATAACCTTCCATCATAAGTTGTTATTTGTGAAGTGTGCCGTTTTCTCCTCGTATAATTTGTAGGTAATCTAATTGCGAGAAAGTAAGTGTCTGGCCCGTTAATATTATTGAAAAATAACACGATTTCGTAAAAATTATTCCTCTAGTGCATATAAATTGATACACTGGCCGGTTTGTACCAACTTACAACTAATTAATTGTGGTTTATTCAAGATAATACTGGATGCCAAATTAAATGAAATCGAATCTGATCGGATCATTTAACACTTAAAGTCTACTTTTTTATGCTGTATATATGCTCCATCTCCATCACACACTGCATAGATGCAGATGTAGATGTTTAACTGGTAATTAATGGATTAAGGTTGAAGGTTTTTAGTCATCAAGTCATCGCATCATCAGGAAACCCGTCATTTCACTTCTGGTTCTGATCTGATAAATAATGGTGCATGACATAGGTCTAAATGCATAAAAATTAAACTAAATAAAAAGGTTTTCTAGGTAGAATTGCAAGCTTCTTATCGCACCTGCCTGCAACCATAATATCAATCAATTTGCCTACTCAACTGAAAGCGAAAATTCAAGTTAATAAGTACAAAGTGTGTACATTTAATGAAAAGTATCAAACACAAGTTGACAAATGTTTTTAAAACTTGCATCTTCAGTTTTGTTTTGACAAGAGTGGCGGCATTTGCTTGGCCCTATGCTGTCTGGCTCATACAAAATACTGATAAATAATAATGACACTGAAATCGTCATTTTCACAATACATATCTATGTATAATTGAAGACGGTTTGTAATT
>JAQFYG010003413.1:0-12599 GCA_034694325.1 Entomobrya corticalis | reverse complement strand
ATTCATTGTAAGTTATCTCCTGAAGAGGATTCAAGTATTTGAATCGAAACGTTGAGTTTAGAAATAAAATAAACTTTTAAAAAACACTCGTAAAACCCTATAAATTTCTCATTAAACTATAATGTCAATTAAATTTATTAATAAAAGGATTACTTATTCTACACTTTTTGATGTTGCTTTGTTGATGAATTCCAATGATGATGATGAGAAAGTTATGGTCTCGTACATCAAACTAGATAATGGCTAAAGAAAAGGAAAGGAAAAAATGGAATAAAAGGATGATTATTAATTTTGTTATGCTAAATATCTGCTGATGAAGCTGTTTTCCGGGCGATCTCTCGGGTTGAGAAGTTGATGAAGAAGATGAAGATCGTGCATTAACTTTTTGGTTTGGGTAGAGGCAAGTTCTTGTTCAATCTGATTGAGTTTCTTGTTGATTAAGATTAAGAGTCTGATTGAAGTAGAAAAAAATTTTTGTTGCAATTTGTTCGGATTTTTTTTCTTCTTTTTCCGAAATGTCAAAGTTAGCTGTGATGGTGATAGTGATTGCCATGGTTGGTTTAACTTTAAGTTATTCGAATCTTCCTTCACGGAAAAAGGAGGCTGACGAGCCTTCAGAAGAAAGCGTGCAAGGAATGCACGAATAGCGAGATTGACAACTTTTCTGTCTATCTTTACTTTTTTTTAAAGAGTTATGTATCAATAATCCTCCTTTTTTTGAATTGTTGCTGGGGTAATTGTAATCTTTGTTGATTTTTTCTTTCAGGATTTGTCAAATTGTTGTTTCTTCAGGAGGGAGAATAAATCTTATGACTATGCTCACATCACCGTGTTCTTGGCTGTTATTCCTCGAGAGTGTTGTGTAATGCAACTGAGACAAAAGAAATGCTAGGGCAATTTAAATGAACAACTGGTTGCAGGAAGTTAAGTATTAACATAGCGATTCGTATTAAAATGGAATGGAATGAGATGTAGCGTTTTACCTTATCGCTTATCTAGTCTTGAGGACTCTAGTCTCGCCGAGAACAATGGTGGTTAATTAGTATAAAGAATGTGAAAAGAGAAAGGAGAATTAGGTGATGATCACCTCACATGCATGTGTGATATCTCATGGACATATTCTCTATTCAATTATATTTTATGTATTATGTCGCTACTTTTATAACTGTCTAGACTTTATTCCGATCAACAGAATCTTTCTGTCTGGCAGTCTTCCAGTCTAATTTACTCTCTGTCCGAGTTTCCGGGAAATGCTTCAGTTTGGTGCCTGGTTTGCCTATAATTTAATGCTGAGCTGACAATTTTATATTTAATTTAATCTATAATACTAAAATTTCGAAATTAAATTAGTCACCACATGAAAATTAACTAGTTGTGACAACGATAGTTACTTCCTGAGAGCTAAAATTTAATTGTATTGTTTTTCTCTAATACTGAGAGTTATCAATTATTTCTAATTTGTGTCTGTCACAGGAGAACACGTCTTGGTTTCCTGTGCAGGACTGCTAATCAGATATTCTGACGCCTCGTCTGACTATTCAGAGCCATAATCTAGTTTAAATCTAAGTCTGAATTTCAACAATTAATAGTTTCAAAGGTAGACTTTATTGAATTACTAAAATGAGATTACTTAATGAGATTTTAGTTACCCTACTACATGAACTAAAATGGCTTTATTCCATTAAAGGCAAAAGTACATGACATTGACGCTGATATCTCTGTTAATAATTTATGCCCAAGGTTTATCTGACGGCAAATTGAATTTGAAAAGGAAATACCTGCTAGAACGAAAATAATGCTACCGAGATTATTCCCTTGAATACCCTTTGGAAGTCAGTATGAGGCACCCTTAGCATATTATTCTCTCAATGAATCTAGGTGATTCGCGTTATAGGTCTTGTGCTATCGTTAGTTATGTAAGTATAATTCAGCCTGCATGCTATTTCATAAGGTTTATGGTTGCTGTGCTATATGTAATTGCAAAAAGAGGAGTAGAGTAGAGTAAGCAAAGCAAACGGAATTGGAAGGAAATGGTATTATTGAATGACATTTCCCTGGTAGTAATCATGGAGTTGTTGGGTATTAGGAGTGGGGGTGGGTTGACGATATGAGTTTTCAATTGCAAATAACTTCCTACAATCTTCACAATCAGACGTTATGATCACGATTTCTAAATTTTCTTCTGGAAGATTCATGAAATTCTCTATATGCCTGTACACGCTTAGAATGCCAAAGACGCCTACCGTCTTTCCATTATATTGTATTATGTCATATATCGTTGAAGCCGGAGGCAATATGTGAAGACTAAGGTTTCTAATGGCTTCCTTGTCTGACCATTGTAACAAGACCCTAACTAGATCAAAGTTACTAGAGAATTTCTCAAAAGGAATATATAAAGGAAAGAAATAATCCGTTTTGACTAAAGGTATGTCATAATATAACTCAGGACATGCTTGTTTTAATTGAAACAGAGCTATTTCTACCTGAGCTAAATGGTATTTGAATTGAAAACTCAACTGATCTTCTAATTGCCTATGAATCGGTTCATACTGATATAATGGAAGTTGTAGCGAAGGAGACTGGATAGGAAGTATAGGTATTTACACTATGTGTAATAATTGGTCCACGCAACAAATTTTGTTATTCCAAAATATATTTAAGTGTGATTTCAAAGATTCACTGCTTATTTATGTTCTTTTGCAGATAATAAAAATACATATGCATACAAATGGAGTAATAACTATACAACGGGCGATAACAAATTTTGATTTTAAATGATAACTGTAAAATATTTGATTAAATGACTCACGAATTTAGTCAACGCACGCTTTTTTCGAGAAAAACATACAGAACAGATTGCCAGATCCCTATCACAATTTCTAACAAAGTCGATTGCTACCTGAAAACAGCTAATTGTACTGTATAGTTCGACCACAAACTCACCAACTCACAAATATAACGTTGGCATTCCTTAAAAAGATTGAATGGTCAAACCACAACTTGTTATATTTTAAAATGAAAGGTTTATTAAAATGTTTGAGTTTACAACGCACAATCAATTTAAAATTGCCACAACAAACTCTGAAACAGGACACGTACGTGTTTATTCAAAAAATAAAACTCAATATTTCTCGTTTCGGGATGTCTGCGACTGCCAAATTAAATTCATGGCTCTGCCCTGTATTGAGCGTTTTAATAAGCTATTCCCTTAATTTTGCAATTAACAAAGGCTATTTGTCATGCCGAGAAAATATTTTGAGTCGAGCAAAGTCTATGCCTTGTTTGCATAATCCTTTCGAAAGTTGCAATCAGACTATTAAATTTCCATACATACAGGCATAAAAAGCCAACATAACTATTCTGAAACAATCGGGTTTGGATTTTGTTAAACATTAAATAATTCAATCATGATGAACTTAAAAATATTAACAAATGGTAAATTCTTTGAAAGTTCATACATTGGAACTAAAACTAAGAGACACGTTTAGTAAAATACGCACGTATATTACTCCTTTCTTAATTTTGAAAATATCATGGTAGCCAATAAGGATGCATTTAAATATTTTATTTTCTATGAATACTTTTGTTCCGATTTTGAACAACTGCGTTTTAGCTAGCTCCAAATATTAAACCATCGTTAACGTAGGATTAGCTGATTATTTTATTTTACTGAAGTAAAAAGGTTTTAAATTTTATAGTAATTTTTTTAAACTTCAATTTGAAATTTTTTTTCTGAGAACTTTACATTACTTAAAATATATGTTATAAATATGTTTACATTCATGAATATTTAAATAAATTTTACAGAACGGTTGTCTTTTCAGTTTCGACACTGTAGGTCAGACTGGACTGATTTTGGTTTCAAATATATATATTTTGTTTATGTAAAACGGCTTTTGTTAATATTACTTGTTTTATAGCGTTTTGCATTTTTAATAATATATATTAGCAAAATGCTTTTCAACCTGGCACAATGTAATATTGCAATATCCAAAACCGTGCAAAATAAGTTTTTACATGCTTGCATAGTGCTTTATATACCGTTTGAAATTGACATTCAAAATATAGTCTAAAACTTATCACCCAAACTTTAGTTATCGTCTTTCCTGCTTTATATATGATATGTTTTTATTTCATTTGTTCTGCCAAATGAAGACATTTTATGTATTTCTATAGTTTCCCATATTTACATGATTGTTTTGCATCTTACCATGTAAAAATGGACACTCATTAAATTCCGTAGGTACATTATTTTATGCTCAGGTCAAAATTTTTTTATATAAAAATTCCATCATTAGTCCATAATCATATCATCAGCTTCCTTTTGACGCATTCAACCAAAAGAAGCAGATCTGTAAAAAGCATATCTTTCGAAAAATAAAACGTTTTACTTTTGACTATTTATAAACAAAAAACTTTTGAACATACAATATGGGTATTACAATTGCTAAATTGAACTACCGAAGTTTTTGACCTAGTTCAAAATAACTAATGAACATTCGTATAGTAACCAATTTTTATAAATACGTAAATACAAGATTTGAATTAGGAATGAAACGTTTTTTTTACTCTGCTTATTTTCTTTTTGCCAACAGATTATTTTGCCATATTCATCACAAAATAGAAAGCTGTCAAAATACAGTTAACACATTTTTTTTCTTTCTTCATTACAAATTATGACTTCAGTCAAACTCAGCGTCTTTTTAGGTTTTTAAAGAAAAGTATAGCAGTCTCTTGCCACCACTTTTTAAAACAGCAGGGCTTCAAAACTTCTGGAATTTACATAAATATACTAAATACAGGAAGTACTTGAGTAAATGTTATAATTTAAGTACAGAACAAATGCTCAGCACAGTACTCTCATCCGCTGCATTTATTACAAATGTACAACTTCCTTCAGAAGCCGATATTTTATAGCTTGCCAGTGACTTGAAATGCAAAATATCTTATTAACATAATTATTGTTTATGCAAATCTGCCACCGTCGACATAAATTGTTTTGTTTTTGATACATCAACTCTTCTATGAAGTTTTCAAGCTGTCATTGCGATTCAATCAGTTTTTTATCATTACGTTATAACCCAAATGAAATATCTATTTTACTAATTGTAAATTTTTTCCAATTTGTCCAAAATAAAATAAAAAACAAACCCAAATAAGGTGTCTAATCGGGGTACTCAGACAATACGGGTTTGGAGTAAAGCTTTACACAAAAGGCCAAACAATACCTTGGAAGGATGTATATCCTTTAGGTAGGAATCGTTGGATTTTTCAATTTGTTACGAATTACTTATATATTTACAACTTTCCATTTTATTGTCGGTTAATAGTAAATTGAAATCAAACAAGACTTCAAAGAAGTTGCTCGATTTGATCACCTAAAGGATTATACAACTGGTACAAGTTACCGTATCTAATCGAAAAGAAAAGCAGTTATTTACCAATTCATTCGAAATATAATCACAACAAACCTAGATCGGTAATCCTAATTCTCTTGGACGACATAATTACATTCAGCCATATCAATAGTAAACAATTAACTAGTTTATAGAAATTGAAGATAAACGTACGAAGCACAATATTTTGTCTTCACGCAGGAAATGCTTCTTCACGCCAGTTAAAAGCTATTACGCCATGTAATGCTAATGTTAAATTAAATTAAAAATTTTATGGAGGGAGTCTGAAGAAGAAAACTACCTTGCTGTACTTTTGACTGTTGGCTATTTCCCGAACATGCAAGCATCAGCATCTCTCTCACCTGTACACCGATACAACTTTAAACAATCTCGTCACTTTTTAGAAAGTGTCGACGAAATCTTTCATGAGTATAACACTCCGGAAGTTATTTTTAATCCTGTGAACCATGTTGAAGATTACCCAATTCATTCATATAAACCTCGTTTTCCGCCTAAGCATCAATTTTCCAGGCACCTTTAGGCAGAAACTGATATAAAGTTTGTTTATATCAATCAGGTAGATTATGCATACGCATTTGCATTTGATTCCTATAGAACGCTCTTCAAAAATACACAGAAGGCATTTGATAGTAACCCCTTCTTTCTTTCTCCTCGAACTCCTTCGGAAAAAGAAGTTGATCGATTATATTTGAAGGCCGTGAACAAATGGACAAACATGTCATATAGTTTTCCACTTCATGAAGACAAATATTTTAAACAATTTAGGCAATTTAATCCATTTCATCATGACAATTTATATACATTCTTGCATAAACTACCTCATATCCTCTTTCTACCTACTATCCACAAGTCTTTTGCATATCTTCTGACACTAATGCTTCTTCCCCATGGCACATTGACCAGAAGGGCTTAGGGTCCATGCAAGTTAACTTAACAGGGTAAAATATATGGACAGTTATCGCACCTTTGCATTGCAACAACGGCATTAATGCAATACTAACTCATCTTTATGGAAATCAATTTCGGGACTCATGTTCACATACTGCAAGCAAACATATTAACACTAGCCTTACCGCCTTACGGTGCTATAAGCTTTATTACGGCATTGTGGGACCTATCAAATAATAATGGTCAAACCTAATAGCTTGCATCAGACATTGAATCCCACACCAACGCTTAGCTATACTTGTCCTATTATCACATCTTGTTGGTTTAACATGTGATTTTATGATTGCACGTGCGCTATTAAATGCCAAGATTTTCAACCTTTCAATAAAGCTAAGAAATTAGTTTTTGCCTCATATAAACGCCTTTTCCGTCATTTTTTATAAAACTGCAAATGCCAAGCCACCTTCCACGTCTTATGAAACCTTTGGAGAATATTTTTCCTCCTTTTGAATCCATTCCTCCTAGCACCGGTGATGTTAGAACTACACGCCCTATCAAGCTTTACTAACCTGAACATTTTCACTATTGTCCACATTGCCGCTTTTCAAACAAATATTGTCGTTTCATGACCAGTGATTACAAAAAACAACAGATTCAATTCATGAATCATTTTAACACAGTACACAGACCTCGTCTTTGCATTTCATGCAATTTGCATTTCAACTCACGATATTCCTTTGAGAAACATAGAAACCTAATCCATTGTCAAAAGACAACGCAAAGTTCTAGCAAAGAAATAATGCCTACACGTTCCGATGCACAAATATGATGCACCTAGCCGCCGCCTTTTTATGGCGATGATAATAATTACTGGCCACTTATCCTCCAAAAAGGTGTCGAATTTATACAAAGACATGAAGCCACTACTGCTTTTCCACAGCTGTTATTCATTTTGGGTTATATTTATTCTCTATTACCATATATGTCGACCTTGTCTCTGCAAATGTACTTGCAACATTATTCATGTTTTAACTGCCTCTTCCTGCACACGTACGAACAGGATTGATCACCTTGTCCATTCACGTACCATTGTTCCTTGTTTTTTAAATTTTGGTCTCATTTCACTGTCTTGTTTTTATTCCACAAGGACAAAGCATCTGATTGCTCTTTAGCTGCCGTACGCCTTTCATGAGCGTACTTCCTTATTCCGCGTCTGACTTCTTAAAGTCGACTTGCTGTTTCATGTTTATGGAGAGGAGAGTGCTCTCTATTTTTTGTTAAATACGTTAACTGCGTGTCATTACTACTTCATTCCGTACTCGCGCTTTGTTCCATCTTCTTTGTTTATTTGTACTCGCCACTTTGTCTCTTTCAATTCCAATTTCCATCATCATGTATTATGCAAACTCAGACGACAAGTGTTTACATTTTTCTGATTTGCACATCATTTACTGTTTTCCGCATTTGTTTTCCAGAAGATACGCCAATTACTCACGCAAGTTTATCTGCATTTTTTGCCACTTTTGAAACTTATTGCACTCATAAAGGTTGGTATAATTGGAATCGCTACCACTACTCAATAGCTTTTCTTCCGCATCACTCCTTATTTACGAATTAAATTATCATTTTGGGAATTATCGGTAATTGATAAATTATACTTTTATCATGGGATATTTTGGAATCTAATTTGGAATGAATTTTGATATTTTATCACTTTTCCCACTTTTTAATTTTATCAAGATTTATGTACTAATTTACAATCTTATGCATTCCGGAGACTTTTTTGAAGTGATTCTTTTGTTTGTGGAAATACCTACATAATTCACTATGAGTACTTTAAAGGAATATAAAAGATTTAGTTAATAATTTAAAGAATTTCTAATAGAGTTTTCATTCTTGCATGTTTAATACTACGTTCAGCAAATCAGGTCAGACAAAATCGACCAAGGCAGAAACTTTACTATTTATTATTGATGAATCACAAATGAAACAAATATTGATTGAATATATCTACCAATAAGAGACATAAATTTAAGTTAAATAAATAAATTTTCTATGAGACGGACACTTTTTGAGAGAAAAGATATAGAAATAATACTGTCGAACTTTTACAGTCAAATGTTAACATATAAACTCATACGAGAAAAACGATAACGCTTTTTCAACTGATAAAACAATTTAACTTTCAAGTATTTACCTACAAAATACCTAAACGAATAATATCCAGCAATGTTCTGCAATCAAAGAAAATGTATATGCTTGACATGACAAAGATCATAGTCACTCAATCAAAATACGTTACCATATCACTTTCCACCAAATCACGTTTATTTCAATAAATAAATTATTAGACAAGAAAAACAATGTACTTATTAATATATTTTGTGAGTGTACATCTATACAAACTTTTTATGGATTTTTGTCCTCTTTGTGTTTAAAGTTTAAATAATTAGATTCTTTATGATAGAATTTTGAGCACTTTTTCAATGGTTATATTATAAGCAATTATATGCAATTTTGGGGTTACTTAATATTTTCTTACAATAATATAACTATTTCTATATAGTTGGAAACTATTTCTGTCAAAAAAATTATAATTTCCTCATTGCTATTAGAGAATTTTGCTCATTACTTTTAGAAGCAATTTGTTACGAGAATTAAGGATTTAATATGATTTTATTTTTGTTGTTAGTTTCAGTTTACTGTACAATCAGCACTATTCTTTTCTATCCCTTTCCTTACAAGCAAAAAATAAAATAAAAAATTCCCTGCTCATCATTCAACTCTTTGATGCTCCCATCTCATTACAACTTATACTTTTGTTTTGCCTCTGACCGGCCGAGATGTAAAAATAAGACCATCCCAGTCAAAAAGCGACTTTGGATTCACTTATTTATCATAATGAATGATCACGCGCCCTTCAGTACAGACGATCAACTGCCAACTAAGGCCATCCTTAATAATCATTTACACATTTTGGTATCAAACCATATCTACCGAAAACACCACCGTTTTGGGTCAATCCTTAATTTCGTCCATATTAATATCAAACGGACGTAATCTGCCAACATTACTGATGGACAATCCCATCAACCAGCAACTATACTTTTTAAATGCCACTTAATGGTTTATGGCTCTCGACCTTCTAAAGCTTGTCGCTGACGAGCACAACAACATCATCTTCGAATAAAGACAGCATGTTATAACTCTCATCCCACTTGCTGCGTTTACACGATATCACCAGACAGACAGACAGAGACGCTGCTCCTTTGCTTACCAGCTCCTCCAGGCATGGACTCCTACTACCACACTCACACCATACAACTATAGACCATACATCTATATACTTATTAGTTACTTCTATACGTTGAATATAAAACTCTTATCTTATCTTTTCCAAATCAATAAAACTCATTCATTTCTTTTTATAATAAATATCTTTTTACAAAGTATATTACTTTGTTACCCCATTTATCCGAACTACAACATTTGGTTACATAAGCGGTAATACATTTTACCGCAAACATCATACTATATTTGGTTGTGACTGCGTACTGTGGTTAGTTTCACAGTATCAAAACTTTTTAAGCAATGTTTGTAGAAATTTGAATAATTATTATAGTGAAACGAAATCTTTTTCCATTTTAAAGCAGAAAACTATCCCTAACTGTAAATGAATAGTTTGAGTATTTAGTAAAATTCTAAAAGTGGATAATGTGACCTAATTTATCGATTGTGTGGGAAATAAAAGAGCTGGGAGGTGGAAGATAAGCCCGCTATTTTTAGATTTGAACTGAATATAGAACCACTATAGACGTGTGATGTATTTGAGTTTTAAGTAAATGGAAGCAATTTTAGTTTATTTTAAATGCACGTAGATACATATCATGCATGGTCAGATATGGACATTAGAGCACAAAAACTTTAGAGAAACTATAATTAGGCTTGAGACCAAGTCAATAATTTTGTTTGGAAAGAATTTAAATTTTGATTTCACGTGCTTGTCCGTAAAACTCCAAGTTATTTATATATAAAACAGACTTTATTTTATTATTTTTACTAATTTGCAAAAGAAATTCCTCTAATAGACATAATATATTTTTAAATCGATATTGTAAATATGAATGCAAACTCCTTTTCCTATCTCTATTTGGAGTTTGGAATAGTTTATAAAGATCATCTCATAAACACATGGTACCTGGGTAAACTCACAGCACCAGAGAACAAGGACATCGTTATCTCTCCTATTTCATTCATTTAAAATCTAAAAGTAATAATAAATACATTTAATGCAGTTGTACAATTCATAACTCATTGGTAAAAGGAAAGTCTTTTCGTGAAACAACAATCTACTTGTGACTTTTTAACAAAAACATTTTAAAATGAATTGAACTAGTATAACCAATGATTATTAATTATAAATATAAATTATTATAAATTAAAACAAATTTTCAGAACTGACAAATCAATACGCAAATTTAGAAATGGTCTCAATTAAAAACTAACAAAAATTCTGATTATTTTCAGTACATTTATTTTAAGCAACTATCAGTTATGGAAGTAGTTAAAGAAAAAACTTCCCTTGTTTGAAACTGAAGTAATCAGTTAAATAAATAAGTCTTTTAAAAAAGTGGTTTTGTAAAAAACATCAACATTTTCAAACACAAATTGAATTTTTAAATTACTTTAAGATGCGTACATTTTTTACCCATTTGCACTATTTTAGGCTTAAAACAATATGCATTAAGCTTTAAAATAATTGGCTAAATGAACGGAAACGAGAGCAGATGATACCGTAAATCCAGTTAAAGTTCCTCTTTTCCATGTTCAGATGATGAAGAAGCATTTTGTATCCGTGTTTAAAATTTTGCGTTCACATATTGGCAAATGTATATTTTTTGCCATGGTTGTTTGCTTGCTTCCTTGAACCAGTGTCCTGTCCTGGGTTGTTACGTTAACTAGATGGTTGTATTAAAACTGCAATTAACAATAAGTTTACTTATAATTTATTCATTTTTTATTAAAACTTCTGGTAATTACAGTCAATAATTGACCTGCTTCCATTTTTAAGATGCTGAACTGATGATGATGATTTTTGCATGACAAAAGAAAAGTCATTGTGTTGTCTTTTTAGTCGGCATAATATGTTTGGAAAATCCTATTTCATATCTTTATGCTCATTGATGCGTAAATGTTTCTTTAATTATGCAAAAATCATCATCATCATCATTTTTACGTCAACAAAAAACCAGCTCGTTAACCGTACTTACTTTTTTGTTTTCCCATCCTCGAATAATATCTCTCTTCCAATTTTTGCCCAGTTGTGAAGCCCAAAATTTGCGTAATTCCTCTCTATTCCAATAAATCTCCACCTTAAATTTTGGAATAAAAACAAAATAATATATCAAATAAAAATCACATTTGGACAACTTCTGATAGTGAACAAAAATTCGCTTATTTTTTCCAATTATTTAAAAATTTCTCTTAAAAACAATAAATTTTGAGCTAAACTATTCTGAAATATTTTCCAAATTTTTGTTATTCCCAACTTTTCGAATAAAACCCCACTTTTATTATTTTCTCATCCAAAGACCAAAGGATATTATGTGAATAATTTTTTTAAACATGTTTACCTGTAGATTTTTCATGATTTGGTCCATATCCCAGTTTTGCCGGCGGCGGCAATTATTCTTGGTTTATTCCAAAATCCAAACCAAAATCAAAACAAAAACTTCAAGGTGCACCTATAATAAAAATAAAATCTTACAGACACTGATATAAAATCCCTTAAAATAATCAAAGTTGAAATTGGGAAAATGTTTCTTATTTTAAATAAATTATGAATTTTTAAATTGCTAATTAAATACCATATTTGAATGTATTTTTATTAACTACATTACGGGAAACCAAAATGTGTTAACTTGATGAAAACACAATTTACATCAATCAACAAACGACACAAATGTCTTCACAAATTTAGGACAAATTTATTAAAAGTAGAATGCAGTTGTAGAATTAAAACGCAATTTCCCTAAAATTACAAAATTATTACGCACTGGAACTGTTTTACGTTCAGAGATGACGAAGAGATATGCTTGTGGCAAAACTTTTTTGAAGAATAACTTGAGTGTCTGGACAAAAACTAAAATAAAAAAGTTAATCAGTTGAACTTTCCCATTTTAAAGATTTATAAGAGATCTCAAGTTTTTCATGTTTTATTCACAAGACATTATCGATGTTTTGTGGTTTGCAGGCAAACAAATGTATTACGTGAAGTAGATGCTATTTTAACAT
>JAQFYG010003412.1:0-12602 GCA_034694325.1 Entomobrya corticalis | reverse complement strand
CCTTTGACCCCTGATCCCCTAGTAGTTTACCGATGTTGTTGAAAATCAATAGGGTTTATCCTTGATACTACTTAAATTTGTATACCAAATTTCATCAACATCAGTTGAAGCGTTCTTGAAATATCGCATAGACATGTTTACAGATGACCCATGCCCTTTACCCCCTGGGGGTATGTGTTAGGTCAAAAAAAATCATTGGGTTTTGTTTTCCTTGTCATTTGCGTTTGAATTATATATCACATGCTATATGTTGCTGTGTTAAAAAATGTTGACCCCTGACCCCGTTGGGGTTGTCCGATTTTGCTCAAATTCAATAGGGTTGATCCTTGATACTACTTGTGTATGTATACCAAGTTTCATCAAAATCGGTTGAGGCGTTCTTGAGTTATCGCGCGGACAGACGGACGGACGGACAGACAGACATTTTTGCTCCCACCATGTATTTGTAGTAAGTAACAGTACCTGTCACTTAATAAAGATGACTTTCAAATTATCTCATATTTTCTATCAATAAATTTTCCTTCTCCAAAACCGATCGTATTTACATAATGTCCAGTATGTTAGTGGCGCCGGCGCGCATGTATTTCTTAGCCGCCTTTTAGTTCCTTTAGTCTAAGCTTTTGCAACCAGTTATGCACGGATAAGGTACACACACAAAAGCTTCTCTTTGCTTTCCAAGTACTCCTCGGCCCTCTTCCTCACTGCCACTGAACTTGTTGTTGTTCTGTTGTTGTCGTTGGTCGTTTCTTTCTGCACTTGCCTTTTACCAATTAATTGTTCAATTGTTAATTATCGATTGTTTCTGCTGTTGGTTGTTACAAAATTAGTTAATTGGTAGTTTGAAAGATACAGTCAGCAGTCAGTTCAGTATTTAATTGTTTGGTTGGGTTATTAATTTTGACGTCAACTAAAAGGGCAGATATTACTGATGACTGATATCAACAGGCAGTTATCATATTATCGCAGTCCAAGTTATTAATTAAATCTAATAAAAACTAAAATCAATGGAGCCTAAGAATGATGTTATTACTACTGGGGTATTGTTTTACATTTAAAAGTTTAAATTCTACCTTTTGATGAGTTTTAATTGTTGAATATGTGTGCTTTCATTGAGTTGACATGACAGTCAATCAATCAAGCTAGAGTTTTATACGTTATTTACTTGATTGGTTTCTAGGTGGAGTTCGAAGTGCGGAAGCTCACCTGGGTCATTGAAAATTTCGACATGGTTCGGAAGTCAGAAGATTTTATAAAATCTCAGGAACTCACCTTCCAAGCTGGGGAAACCGTTGGATTGAAATCAGAATGGACTATCCACATGCGTGAAAGGAAAGTCAAAGAAGATAATGATATTACTGAATGGATTGCGATTTTCTTAAGTGCTTCGAAAATACCTGTCGATGTCACAGAGGTGAACGCAGTGCTTCAACTGAAGATTAAAGGTGCTGACGCTAATAAGAATGAGGCTGAATATAGCGGTGTGGGTGTTGGAGCCGGAGCAGCTGAAGACGATGTGGAACTGGAAGAAAATATAGACGGAGATGAAGATGCAGATTCAGAACCGGAGGATGAAGATGGCGATTATTTTTATCACAATACAGGTACAGCATACATATCAATAACTAAATTTACCGCTGTATAAATTAATCAATGTACTCTAAACTATCACTCTCTATAATTTTCCTAAATCCACTCGTCTTTTCTTTCTTTTTTGTTTTAGGACTTCGAAAATTTGTTAGATCTAAAGGTTGGGGTTGTGTACATGTCATTCCAAAGAACGCTGAATTGGAAGATCTTCCATTAACCAATGGGTCACTGGTTATCGAGATCCAGTTAACAATTTACGATAAAAAGTCTGCCACTCACAATGACGTTGACACGATTATCAAAAACTTCCAGCCAAGATTTACAAGGAATTTGCAAATGGACCTAGCCAATCTTCTTGAGAAGCCATCATCGAGCTCTGATGCCGAAACCAAAATTGTTTCCAAGGACGAGGTGAAGTTTGCTGTCAATCGAGGTATCTTATCTGGTAAGATTCAGTTTAATTTGTGGAGATTTTAGTAATTGTGAGTGGAATTGAAATAGCCAAATATCTGCACCTTTTTAACTGTTTCAACTTCTCCTTTTACAGCGAGGAGCCCAGTGTTCGAAAAAATGTTTCAGACGGATATGAAGGAAAGCCGGACTGGATTGGTTCAGATCATCGAACTTAGCTCGAAAACTATTGCAGTTCTACTTCGATTCGTCTACACTGGGACGTTGCACGAGGATTGGTCGAGTTTGGAAGTCATTGCTGAGCTTGTTTACGCCGCAGATAAATATCAGATTCGAGATTTGGTTGAGTTCTTGGACCATGCACTTGGGAGTATTTGCCGCAAGGAAACTGCTGGAAAATTGTTCAATTTGGCCAAGAAGTTGGGAATGAAGAAGGCGGAGCGAAAATTATTTGGATTCATGAAGAAGCAGATGAATAACCCGGCTGATTTTACTCTTTATGCAAATGGTATGAATGCGAATGGTGTCATCTAAACAAATAACTGGGTTTTTATATTTCATTACGTAGAAAAATGATGGGTGGCTAAATATGTTTTAGTTTTGCTATAATGCTTTTAGCCGTCTAGCGTAGTTATATTTGTAGTTAAACCTTGAGTGATTATTAAAATGAAATCAAGCCATGTCACATATAAAAATCACTTTATTTCACAGTCTATTCGATTAAATTAAAATTAATTTTGTTTGTGGAACATTTCTTAAATGTAAAGTTATAAGCCTTGAATCTACAATGTTTTGTAGGTTGTTTGATTGACTATAATTCGAGTTTACATATATCACTGACAAACTTATATTTACTTTATTTAGAATATATAATATGCTTATTATGTTATTACAAGTAAATATTGTATATTTAATCACACATTTATGTAAAATATTGCTTCTACTTTAATATTCATGAACTGATAGTTCTTCTGTAAAACATTTATTGTGAAAAAAGTGTAAATAAAATGAAATACATTGCTTTCATTTATTTCCTTTATTCAATTGGATTTAGATTTTTAGATAAAAGGTATGTCTCAGTCATTAATTGTAATGACTGTGACATAATTGAGTTAAATCAAACACAAAGTCCGATTTTAAGATGGTTATATAAACTTTCAACTGATCATAAATTAACAATTGTTCGTCATTCCGATAAGATATAGGATGAGTAAATTCTTGAAATATTTATTAACTACTTAATATGTATCTTGTATTCATTTTAGTAACCAATACACCTGCAATAATTCTAACCCAAAGAACGTTTACAGATTTACTAATGTTGCTTTCACCAATTTGGACAATAGCACTAAAACCAAAAGCTATAAAAATGGCTACTGTATTTGAATGCATTAACATAACTACTTCTTTGGGTTTTGTCTCATTTCTTGACTTGCTTATTGCTTCTAACTTCATAAACAACATCTTCATTGATTTCAAATAAATTAAAATACCAGAATGCCAAATAGCCTTGAATCTCTCCAAGACAAAAGTGCCACTCCAAGAGACAAATGATAATCCTGCTGAATCTGCATGTGTAGGACTGAGGTCTAAAGCATCTAGAAACAAATAAACATTTACAATAATGCTCCACGGACAATGTCGAATCTTGTTTTGTGAAAAAGCAAAATTCAGTTTTGGTTAGTAATTATCATCGTCAAGCTATGAATTTTCTGCAGGCACTGTTAGCAGCAATGACTTTGGAAATTCAGGTAAATCACAAAAGTTGACGTTAATAATGTGCAGAAGAATTCTTTTTGAACCAATATATGGTTCGAAAAGTTTCAGGTATTGTTTATATGTGAGGCAGTATGTAGAAAAAGAGTCAGCATTGCAAGTGTATTCACCAAGAGAAAATGATAAAATAATCACGAAAGTTTGTAAAATCTTCAAAAACCTGGAATTTAAAATTATTTTGGATTCCGGTAGTCACTATCAATTTTTTGAAATTTAAATGCCAAAGTAATGCCTTGTAATTTCAAGATTTAAATGAATATAAGTTTCACAGTGTCACTGACGCAAGCCACTAAACATTGTGAAGGCTTAAGTCCCACAATGTCATGCTATATGCTCGGAAAACAACATTTATTTTAATCAAGTTAATGGTTCCGTATAATTAGATAAATTTATAGTCATCACGGAAATAATATTTTACTTAAGTTAGATTGCATTAAAATTATCATGCTGAGCTACTTTTAGTAAAATTGTGTCATCGCTCATTTTGGAATTTTTGCAGAGATGCCAAAAACGAATATAACCATCTTAGCTTTTCTTAACGTCAGTATATAAAGTATGTGTAGATATTATTTAACTGTTTATTTATAGCCAATTATGAGCAAACGCAAAGAAGGTTAATAGTTCTAAATTTCAATAATTTCAATATTTTACTGGAAGCTAGAACTTTAATGGTCCACGAATAGTTTTATTTTATTTTATAATTTGTGGAATAATCATTTTTCAATAAATATTAATACGACAGCATTTGTTTCGTCAATCTTTGGCTTCTTTTACTCATGCCATTGAGAATTTAATGATTATTTCATTGAAATAAAGTTATTGGAATATACAGAGATTTAAACAACATTGCTTTAGTTTAAGATTAAAGGTAGTGTAATGGCGGAACTGCTGAATCTATAGGAATTTTTCACAAAAACATAAAAAGATATTTCATAGGTGCACAAAGAAAACGTTATACTCAAAAATTGTACAGCTACACAAGCACACAAGATGCCATTTTATTGATGTCTAAAATATGAAATATAAGACAAAGTTTAAATAAACCAAAACTTAAATTTGCAGATCGCATATTTTTTAACACTTTCGCATCTAGTTATTGCTGTTGACATTACACAAAGTCATTTATATTTTTCTTTGAATGACCACGTTTCCAAGAGAGATGCTTTTATCGAATTCAAGTAAATATTATATAATCCATTTACATACATCAAGCCATTATTTGACTGGGTCCTTACTTAACAAATTGCGATATTCACTTGTGAAACATTGCTAATAAAGTCTTTTTACCTGTTTGCAATGCCTTTCTGTATTAATTACTGTAAAAAAGAAGCATTTAGAAGTTAAGCAAAAATATAAATAGGTTGATGATTATTATTTATATTTGTAGCACAGTAAAACACAAAATCCTTATCTATTTCCTTTCTTAATCTTTATATGAACTGATTATGACTATATTGGGAAGTATTGGGTATTTAGTTTAAAAATTTCTAAATTTTGAAAGGTAATCCTTTACCAGTGACATAATTACTGAAAACCAAACCGTTAGAAGTTCCTTAGTTTTGCTTTCAACAATCAGCACAAGAGCACCAAACACAAGTCCTATTCCTAAAGCTATAAAAATTGCCACCGTATTCGAATCCATGGAAACCCTCTCTACTTCTTCATTTTGTTTCGTGTTTCGTAATTTTTTTACTGTGAATAACTTTCTGTAGAATGTCCTCTTTAATTTCAAATGGTTTAAAATACCAGAATACTCGATGGCTTTAAATCTGTCTAAAACAAACGTACCCACGAAAGATCTAAATAAAAATCCGGATGCTTTTGACAAAAAGTCAATGTTGCTTTTAGAAATAGTTTTGTTTCCAACTTGGCCCGTCATATCCAATTTCAAATGTGAAGCTATGTCAGTGTAGTCCAAAAATGCTGTTTTGTTACATGATTTTTTCATCTTATGATAATGCAACAATTGTCCTATGTCTCGTTTGGCGGATACCACAACATCGGAATTTGCGAGTTTATAAAATAGTCTTTTTTCATACGAGTTGTTTTTTAAAGTCTTGTTAATATCTTGGAACTTTGAAAACACTGAAAATCTACAAAACTGGTCAGAATTATTTTTTTCCAACTACAGTCTTTATAGCTATCGATTTCCATCGGCCTTAGTAGGCACGGCTCCACAAATAAGTCAAAATGTCGTGTTAATATATCCTCAAATTTGGTGAAATATATTGTTTTCTTTGGCGCTGTTATCTCTAAAATGTTGTCGCCAATCTAAAAGAAACTAGTTAAATATATGCAGGAAGTCCATATTTGAATTGGAACTTTTAAAATCTTCAATCCCTCCATTTCTGAGCCTTGATTTAATACCATTCAAAGTACAACAGTAACACTTTCAAGATATCTAACAAGAAAGTGACTTGGACCGGTGTAATTTTTGTGTTTGCAAAAGACAAAAATCAAAAGATTGAACGTTACAAAAAATAGTGTCCAAGTGACCAAATCAAACGAAGATACAAATACAAATCCCCAAAATGATATTCGTCCTTCTACATAGCCTCCGTCACAGGTCAAGAACTGAAGTGTGATCACATCCGTTACTATACTAGGCACCAATTTAGTGTTAGTCGCAATGTTTGGAATCATTGAGACAAAAAATGAATTAAACGTAAATGTTATATTTGGCGGTAAAGCTTCTACAAAAACTGCAACATCTAACTCAAAAGAAATGTCATTCCTTAAAATAAAGTTTCTGTGATGTGGGAAGAAGGTTTAGATTATTCCATCTGCTATTATTTCTGTTAGCAAAAGTACAGGCGTATTAATAATTTTCCTAATTTTGTTGAACGTGTCATAAATGTTTTCAATTTTATGTTCTGCATAAATCCAATTTTCTGGATCATACATGCCTTTTCCGTATAAACAGTATTGACACAACACAAATGTTTGAAAGGGGATTTTATCAAAACTATTTTGTGAAGTTTGCCGTTGAATAAAAATCAAAACAAATTGAATTTCTGAACGAGCTGAACGGTTCAAAAAGTTTTGAATACTGTTCAGATTTATAACCAGTGGTAGAAATGTGCTCAAAGTTATAACTATGCAGAAGAAGAGGAAATGATAAAATAATTTTTAATATGAAAAACTGTGAATTATTGAAAAACCTGGAGTTCAAAATCATGTTGATTTGATAATAACAATAAAATATTTTAGAGTATAAATATTTTATATCGCATATAGTTCAATATTTCTTTGAGATACCTAAACACTAGCAAGAAAACTATGTACTGTAGTTTTTCTAATAGTAAACAAAATTAAAATGTCAAATTTCAAACAAACAAGAACATGTTATATTGGATAATCATTGTGGATGCGAGCCTTAAGCCACCAAATACTGTGCACGACGAAAGTTAGGAAGCATGAGCTCCCCAAGTTATATTATTTATTAAAGTAAAAGTGCTCGAATGACGACGTCTCTTTTAACTAATCTAATAGTTATGCGTGCTTAGGCGATTTTGTAACCATCCCGTGAACCAATTTTTAAATAAATTAATTAGGAAGTTTTTACTAGCAGCGTGATGGGGTACTTTATGGCATACATAAACCCATGGGGAAGGGTTTTAACGGGTGTATTGGTTTTTAATGGGTTGGTGCGTTTAAAGGGAAAATTAAATGCCTACATGCTTTGCCAAATATAATAGTAGTATACCATACCAACCTGCCCGTTAAACCCATTTTAGAAGCCTGGAAGTGGTTCCGTTGAAACCCGGGCAAAATAGGTCTATCCATCTCGCTTTAAAGCCCAGAGCCATGCTTGAATATTTTAGGTCAAAGTGTGTCCTAACTCCTAAGTCATTTGAGAAATTAGACAGACCGACACAGCGATACAAACCCATATGCTGGAAACTTAATTAACACCAACGTTCGTAACACCTTTATTAAAGCATTTAGTAGCGCATGTATATATAATGTGTTACGTAGATTTGATTAAACTGCTGATTGCTCATATGTAACTAAATATTTACCAGAAAGTAGCGAGTTTTTTAATTTTAATGCTATTAATTCCTATTACTAATACTGTAAGCAGGTATCATAGGCCCATTGCCAGCACTTCATTGTTTTAGCAGTTAAGCATTTTTAGAGCAATTAAGCTCTGTATACGTTTACTCATGCCATTGGATCTTTAATAATATGATGATTGTTTTATTAAAATTAGGTTATTAGAATCTTTATTTTGACAGAGTTCCAAACGACATAGATTAAACTTAAATTCAGTGCACCTCAACACCCAGCCAAAGTCTGCTCATTACCTATGAAGACCTCACCATTATTTTAGTTCCCTGTCCTTACCATATAAGTGTCAAACCAGGTTATCGTGCCTTTGCTCTGGACCTGCTCAAAATAACTGTTTTAACATAGTTAATAGCGAAACAATTAGCATTACAACAAAAACATTTATTGGCTGTCTGACCAAAGTCTTGTGAAATTGACAGCTACCCATAATCCATTTATTCTATGATTTGGAAATAATTTAGCAGCCTTTTCAGGCTTCTAAAAATCTTATACGCCTTCAACCGAATAACAATCAAGAAGATATAAATGTTTGTGACTAAATAAATTTTCATGGCTCTATACCAATCCTTCATACTAAATTGCTTTTTTAACAACTCTGCTAGGAACAAAATAAATGATGAAAGAGAAAGACTAATAAAAATCATTGCCATTGGAAATAGTTTATAAATGTCAATCACGTCAGCTTTTCTCTCGACAACTTGAACGCGATCCCTATCCCGATTTTGCTGTCCAAAATCCCCCCAATCATTCCACTTTTTGATTAAACCTCCTTCACGGACCAGCTCCATTGTCTTTACCATCCAGTGTCGGTTAGCCGTGTTTACTACAGTGAACCAAGGCTGCGAGTCTTCCTCTTCTTGTACATAATAACAATGAAAATTTGGTCCATTATGCTGCTTGAACCAAATATTATCCCCTCTTAGATACCAATCGGCCCATCTCGTATTTCGTTGCCAGCCAAGTTTTTGTGAAACTACCCACCGCCAAAACTCGATGTTGTTCAGGCCCATTCGTGAAACACATGTGAACTTATGTAAATGTGACTTATATTGTTTGTTGCAGCCTGGTACATCATTAGTCTCTGTTGCTATTCTATACCCATCGTTTACAAATTGGCTCATGGTAGCATACGGTTTTATGGTTTCTTCAAGTGTTGTCAAACTCGTAATCTCATTTTCATACCACGTCCATATAAACATACCGGCTAGAACTAAGCTAATGCTTAGATAGTTGGTCTGCAACCCAACATCTCCAGACCGAAAAAGCAATTTAAACGTTATATCTGCCTTAGCTAAACCTACCCTTGAAATTTCAGAAATATTTAAATCTTGTTTATTTGTAATTGCCAAAACAGTTAAAATCATAGAGCAGGATATCCAAGAAGCAACGAGCACTAGCCATGTTAAAGGGGATAATATTTGAAACCAGCTAAATTGACCAGGTGTTCCGAATGTTTTTATTTTGTTAATACAGTACAAGGTCACATATCCGGAATAATAATGCAAAAATATTCCATCGTAATACTCTCCTCTGAAACCATGCCACCTGAGAAAATTTTGGTAAATGAAGTCATGATTAAAATCATGATAATTATCCACCCAATCAACAAATGTGAAATTGTGGGTTTTAGAAAGCTGAATTGCTATCATGTTTTTTGCCACACAAAAATCATTTTTCCACAACTTTCTGAATCCATATACTCTATCGCAAAAATATTTCATGTCTACAGTTTCCTGATAGATTGTTGGACCAGGATCAGCGATTTCGGTAACAATTTTAGTATCCACGCCATTTCCAACTCTGTAAAAAGTTTTATGGTATTCCAATATTTTATCGTGGCCTCCCCGCAAAAGCTCCGTAATATTTAGAGAAACTCGTTGGATTATTCCATGTCGACAAAAACTTCCACAAATCACTTGGAACTTTGAAGTCAAATCTTTAACAGAGCTAAATGTCACTAAAATTTTGAAACCTGGCATACCTACAAAATCTTTATATATCTTACAATGTGTCCAGTTTATTCCAGTACAATTACGAGCTGAAGCAGATAACGGGCCAGTGAGTAGGAGAAATGCCAATGAATCAGAAGCAGTGAGTAAGTTTTGCATTGTTGAAAGCGGACCATTTATCTCTGAACTGAAATTGTTGGTAGAGCCATTGACCGACATTAGTATCACACTTGTGAGCTTAGCATTTTTTGTCTGTCTGTTAGATATTAATTTATTGTAGGAGAGCGAGAACACAACTTGTTGAGAATTTTCAGCATTTAAAATATCCATTGAAGAAATTTGACTGAAGTCTCCAAGGAAATACACAATGTTGTCATTCACCATTGTTAATTGTTGGGCAAAAAGAAACGAACGCAAGCTCAGGTTTAAGACAAAAATTGAAAGGAAAATCATTTTAAGGAATTCTTCAAAATTTATACTATCGGAAGTTCCGACACAAATGCTCAATATATATAAGAGAATGTTAAAATACCTAGGTAAACAATTTGAAATAAGGCTAAAATACTATATATATAGTCGCGTACTGTACATGTATCAAAAGAACAACTAAAAACAAAAGACAAGAAGACGCCTACAAAATATGTCATGTAACAAAACAAGTACATATGTTTATCTTAGAATACCCGGGGTTTCAGGATATACAAATTTAGCTGAAAGTGATGGCACGTGCTAAAACCACAAGAGAACCGCCCTTTAAAAGGAGTGGAATGTAATTTATTGTACTAAATAAGTACAATATTGCTAGAAAACAAAAGCACAAAATACTTCATATGTTATGGCGCCTAAGAAACAGCTAAAAATACAAACTGCTTGGCATGATTTAATACAACATAACAGAAGCACCACGTGCATGTTTCATGAAAATTAAAAAACAAGTATATTTAGTCTGGAATGCCCAGCCTTTCAAATATATTAAACTAAAGGTAAAAAACGAGCAACACGGGCTGAACAATAAGAGTATCTTACTTTGAAAAGGAACGAGTTCAATCTAATGTCAGCGAAATATGACAAGATTATAAGTAGGCAAGTTGCAGATATACAATTCATTGATAATGCTAAATTTACTCGTCATTTGTAGTTTTTTATTGTTCAGCCAAACAAATGCTAATAAAATCGTTTTAGAAACAAAAAGCTGGCTTATTCAACCTGACTAAGAAACACCAAAGATACCATGGGGTCATTGATGTACTTCACTTAACATCTTAAATGTTTTTACTCGTGAGTTTCAAAGCGGAATATGATAAAATGCCGACAGGATCTGTAAAGGGGTTTTCCTACTATTGCATAAACGTACAGTGATGACTACAATAATTTTTGTAAACTTTATATCAATGTATTGGCTGTAGCCCTTTACATCAAGTTGTCTCTCTGTGTAAAAAAGTACGCATGCTTTTTTAATATCAAGTTTATGCATTTTAGAGATGACTAAAGTAAAATAATATGCTTAACATCTTATAATATTTTCGAGATGTTTCTTGGAAAGTATTTTGCACATTTTATTTACCTTTCAGTTCAGTTTTTATAGTTTATATTTATAGTTCCATGTGGAAACAAAATTGTATAATTATCCCGGAAATCGAGTAAATCTAATTGATGTAGTCGAATTGTCTAATGAGGTATTAAATTTTAACATAAAAATATATAAAGTTGGTCATCGCATATTTATAAACTCGGATATGGACGATACAGCCAATCTATATTACAGTGATGGGACGTTATTCCGAAGATTGGGATTGAATGCTTGTGTTAGCATAGTAATTTTACTAAACGTGAGTATATACAATATGTGATAAACTATTTGAATTTACATTATAACATTGGCAGTTTCAAAACAAAAATTTTCAAAAATAAAACATAGTTTGTGTAGTAATGTATTATAACATGTTTTCAGTTGATATTACAGTTTTACACCGACAAATGTACTCAACCATTAGTGTTTTCTATTAATATTGTATTAATAGTACTAACGTTTGTTGGAACACCACTTTCCTAAATATTTGAGCTGATTTTACAATTAGCATAAGCTGAGAAAACATGAAATATAAAAACTGAATTTCTTATCAAAAGATATGCCTTTCGATTTATATTATGTTAAGAAAGTGTTTCACAGTATAGTAAAAACGCAAAGATAATAATTATTAAGTGCCACGTACTGGTACTTTATAAAAATACTAAGTAGAAGCGTAAAAATGTCAGTCTGCCAGTCTGTCTGTCCGTGCTTTATCTCGTGAACGCTTCAATCAATTTTGATGAAATTTGAAACACAATTTTCATTGGTCAATAGTAAGAACTGATTAAATCTTGGGTAAAATCACAGTCAGTTAATTGATAGTGCCAAAGTGGAAACAAAAGATTAAATAATATTTTTTACATATATTATCTACTCATATAACTTTTCAAAAGTAAGCCGTAAAAAAATAATATGACGCATGAAGAAACTGTTGAAGTTTGTAGACCTCCTGTTCATTGAACGCTCAAGAAACAAAATTAAGATACAGTTTTTAATGTATAACGATGCAACATATTTAATTGTTAAAGCGATATTATTTGATGTAAAACAGATCCACATTATCATAACAGCTCCTAAGACACACAAAATACATTTTTTAAGATAAATCGGACAAAAACAGACAAAGTGTTGTCCATTTTTGTTTAAACGATGTCATTAACGTTCATGCCATTTGCAAAATAAGCAAAGTCATCCGGGTTCGCAATTTGTTTCTTCATAAACTCGAACAAATCCTGTTC
>JAQFYG010003411.1:0-12603 GCA_034694325.1 Entomobrya corticalis | reverse complement strand
TGTTTGTATTGCATCTTTTCGTGTTGCGCAAATGACAAAATGAAATAATATCTTCGGTTTAAGTAGTTAATTTAAATATTTTAATGAATTGAGATAAGTAATAGTTAAACTGATACAACCGTTTTTGGCAACAACTGATACAACTTTGGTGAGAATTTTACACAGTATTTAGACGTTGTAGATTGTGTTTTGTTTGGTGTCTGGATTTTGGATTATCAAAAATAACAAAAAACAGTTGAGTGTTTGTTTACTATTACGTTTTTGCCGGTTGAGTCCGAATTTACATAATTTGACAAATTAATTAATTTCGTTACTACATTAGTGAAGTAAACAGTAAACAATAGGTGGGCATTGCCTTCAGTTTAGTACCAATTTGATCCATTTTCGCAAATCGAAGTGTAATTTTTGGGAAAGCTTCAACTATTAAGTATAAAATCAAAACATTCAAAACTATTTTTTATGCTTACAGATTATTTCAGTATTTAATTCCAATAAAATGGCCGCCACAACGTCTCGGAGGGTCGTAGAGACCGACCTTGACGATCTTGCAAATGTCGAGTTTGAAACAAGTGACAATGTTGAAGTTGTCAAATCCTTTGACTCAATGGGTCTGAAAGAGGACCTTATCAGAGGCATATTCGCCTATGGTATGTTTATCGATGTTCCCTCTTTCAACTGTCTTATAAATCAATTACTCAGAATTCAATTTATAATTATTGCTTGGGATAGTCTAGTTGATTTTATATGTGGTACTGATTTGATTGGGCGTTACTGTTTATAGGATTTGATAAGCCATCTGCTATTCAACAGCGAGCAATAAAGCCGATTGTGAAGGGAAGGGATGTCATTGCACAAGCACAGTCTGGTACTGGAAAAACAGCTACATTCTCCATTGGAATTTTACAGTCTATAGACACAACCACAAGAGAGACGCAGGCGTTAGTTCTTTCGCCCACTCGTGAATTAGCCGTACAGATTCAGAAGGTAAGTATTTTTATCACGCTTCTGTAATTAAAATTCTCGGAGCGATAAGATTTGTGACTTGTGAAATTCAAAATGGTGCCACACAAGTGATCAAAAGTAAAGTTAATCTAATTATTATTCCTTAGGTAATTCTTGCCCTTGGGGACTATATGAGCGTACAATGCCATGCATGTATTGGTGGAACCAATCTTGGCGAGGACATACGAAAGTTAGATTATGGGCAACACGTTGTTTCTGGAACACCTGGTCGTGTGTTTGGTAAGTTGCTACATAAAATCTGTGCAATTATATTTTATACAATTATTTTTCAGGATAGTAAGTTGAGTAAATAAATCGTATTTTACAGACATGATTCGCCGTAAATGTCTTCGTACTCGGTCAATTAAGATGCTAGTTCTTGACGAAGCCGATGAAATGTTGAACAAAGGTTTCAAGGAGCAGATTTATGACGTTTATCGTTATTTACCACCATCAACTCAGGTTAGCAAAACAATGTTTATATCAGAAAATTATTTCATACTGTATTAATTAATATGAATGTATATGTTTGTCTGATAAAGGTTGTACTAGTTTCCGCTACATTGCCCCATGAAATTTTGGAAATGACCAGTAAATTTATGTCGGATCCCATTCGGATTTTGGTAAAACGTGATGAGCTGACTCTTGAAGGCATCAAACAGTTCTTTGTTGCAGTGGAAAGGGAAGAATGGAAATTTGACACTTTATGCGACTTGTATGACACACTCACAATTACACAAGCAGTCATATTTTGTAACACCAAAAGGAAGGTAAGGAATGCAATCGATTTACTTTGATTGGATGTCAAAAATTAAAAAACAGTAACTTTAAAACTAATTCATGTTACAAATGTTTTTTCTGTAGGTTGACTGGCTTGCAGAAAAAATGAGGGAAAGTAATTTTACCGTTTCATCAATGCACGGTGAAATGCCTCAGAAAGAAAGAGATGCTATTATGAAAGAGTTCAGAAATCAGCAGACGTAAGTTTGGTCATTATTTGAATACCTACCTGCTAACTTTAATTAATCATGCAAGATAATATACTAAAATATGCTTATGTTGGCTATTTACAGTCGTGTTCTGATTACAACTGATGTGTGGGCACGTGGTATCGATGTGCAGCAAGTTTCCCTTGTCATCAATTATGATCTTCCTAATAATCGTGAGCTGTACATTCACAGGTACGAGCAATGATACACAGATATTCGCATCACACATATTTAATTATTATTAAGCGATACTATAATATTCATTGATATTTATTTTCGGACATCAGAATTGGTAGATCCGGTCGTTTCGGAAGAAAGGGTGTGGCCATTAATTTCGTTAAGGAAGATGATATCAGAATTCTTCGTGATATTGAACAGTACTATTCCACACAAATTGACGAAATGCCTATGAATGGTAAATCAAGTTTTTATATTTTTTAAAGTTACTCTTACTCAACCTTAAATAATCTTTTTTAACATACTTATTATTATTATTTCTTTTTACTTTTTTTAGTCGCTGATCTTATCTAATTGGGGGATAGCTGTGCATACGACCGATGACTGGGACTGTCTGAAAAGAATATGATGAATGAAAGGAATGATTGTATTGATAACTATAAGAAATACTGTATGACTGACTAACAAACGGAACGGATGTTATTACACTCTATTTCAACGATAATGTCATAATAATATGTTAATTTAGTTCTAGTGTATATAAGGTGCATTTATTGACACCATTAGTTAAAACTGCAGTTGAATTGTTTCTTGATGTAAAGAATACGTGGATAAATTTTCGCATGTTGAAATTGGTTACATGATTATGTGTGTATGGATGTAAATATGGCAAGTATATAGATAACTAAATATTATTCTAGTTAAGGTAATTGTAATAGGCAATAGATAGAACTCTATAGTATAGAGATTTATTATTATAATAATATTGATATTATATTCTACATTCTTTACAACGTACAGATTTTCGTATTGTTAAACACTGTCTAAGTATAAGCATAGTCTTGTAACTTTCACTTATTTAGTACTACTTTCTTAATAAAAAATCTTTAGAAGCCTAACAAATAAGCAGTTGAATATTGTTTCCATTACAGGACATACATAACATGCACCTTAAATAATATAACACGAATAAGTCACGAAATAACTAATAACGCGAATAACATTATCAAAACTAAACAGTTCAAAACAAACACAACAGGTGCGAAACGATAAACACTTAGAATTTGAATTCCTTCTGCTTTTTTGCTCCCTTCTTCATGTCCTGCTGCTGCATTTGCCTCTTCCTTTTATTCTGAAAAATTAAACATAATTCCCAAAAATGAATAAATCAACATTAAACTTTTTAAATAACAAGAAAAATTGAATTATTGCTTACCTTTTGTTTGGCAGTATGTTCAGCAACCATGTCCGACAAGTCTTCACCTTGTGAGTACGCTTGCTTTTCTTTCAAAGTCTGTTCATATCTCGCCTCCATAGCCGCTGTATCTACCAAGTCTAACTCCGATGGGTCAAGGGCAAGTTCAACCGTGCTTGTGTCCTTCATACCAAATCCTGGGGCTCGCGCTTTTTCCTTTCCAACTCCAGAAAGATCGTATACATGGGTCGAAGCCATCATAGCACCCGAAATACGATCAACTCGTTTCTCCGGTAGTACAGTATACAATGACGGCGTCTCACCGCTAGATGAAATGAATATGGCAAAATATAAAACTCACGAAGAAAAAATAGCAGGTTGTAAACAAATGTAAATGAATAAGTATATACCCTTCCATGTCTTGCTCGATTCTACGCTTTCTGAGTTCAATCATTTCTGGTGTCTCTAAGCCTGCAGGCACACTGGAGAATCCTGATGGCGTTGCAAGACCTTCAGCAGGTGTTTGAAGTCCACTATCTTCCACTGCAGCTGATTCTTCTTCCTCCTTCTCTTCCTCTTCTTCCTCCTCCTCTTCTTCGCTTTCAGACTCTTCCTCCGACTCAAGTTCTCCCCATAAGTTTTTATCGATTGCTTCTTCTTCTGCGGCGGCCTGCAAGCCCGACAGTCAACGTTCACAATTAACAATAGTTTTCATACAAAAGTATTATATTTTTGAAGGTACAACTACGACAGGTCATACCGAGTCATCTTGATTTGTTATCCCGAACACATCACCATAAAGGGGTCTACCCATTTCATCTACGGGAGGCTTTCCCCAACCACCAGCGTGGTACCCAAAGCTGCAACCATCGGGGATGGGAGCGTTGAGACCCGGAATTTTTAGATGGGGGTATGAAGGTGGAGGGCCATATCGCTGCATGGCAATCAACCATGGAGGTGGTACTCGATGGGCAGTAGGACCAACCGGCATTCCCAGAGCTGTTCGAAGATCATCCGATAACTCTCCAGGTTTCTTATCCTTCATACGAGTTTCAAATTCTTTGCCTTCGTAGTAAAGGTCGCCGTGTATGGTCATCTTAGGTTTAGACTGCCACCTGCGAATTCGTGCATAATATTTTAACATTAAATTCAAGCAAACAAAATATGGTTTAATTAAATCGGTAGAAATATCTCTGTAAAAATATAGCAGACAGAATCAAATATTACTTGAAAAAAGCATCATGGAGCTTCTGGTAATCTATATCAATTTTCCCCATTTTAGGTCGAACACGTTCTCTCATCTTGGCTTTCAATGTCTTTTGATCCTCCTTCTCAGCAAGAGCGGCTCTCATTTCCATAATGCCCGTTTTCTTAATGAACCCTGGAAGATCGAACGGAGCCTTTTCTATACCACGTTTGCCTTGAAGATACTATTAAAACAAAACCAAATTAAGTATAATTTCGATTTGCAATTTAAAGTACAGTTTTTCTCGCCATATACATTAATTTAAAGCAAGAAATGAGAATAATTAACCTTTCTTTTATAACACCAATGCCTTGGCACAGGTACAGTATTTCTATATGACTTCAAGTGTATTAAAAGTTTTGGGTCTTTCGCCGTTACATCATGCATTTCGACAACATCCGGTCTTGCTACGACTTGTTTCAATTCTGCTACCGACAAGCGAGTCAATTTTTTCAATTTGCGCTTGGATAATTTAGGCTTTTCATCCTCCCGTTTCTGTTCATAAAAATGTTATTCACATAAATTAAATTAAATTATAATAAAATAAAATAATGAAGCTGTCTTGGTTGATCGAATGGACACATTAAATAATGCATTGTTAACGCACCTCATCTAGATCGTCGTCTAAATCTATTTTAGGGACTTTCTTCAACGCCAAAGTATCCTCAATTTTACTTTCTTCGTCCTCTTCATTAGTCTTGCCTTTCAAAGATGCGTCATTGATTCGAAAATTTTCAAATACATTGGCAAATGCCCTGTACATTGGATCAAATACACTCAGCTCCAATTTCTCTGGTACATACCTAAATAAATAAAAATACAGAAACATGACCAGATTCAACAATAATTTTTAACCAAAATTCCACGTTTAAAATAATTTTTGAGTTTGAGAACGTACTCCACTTCAACAACGTCCTCGGGTTCATCATTTTCATCCCCATCTACTCCGTTAATATTTTTTTTCTCGCCATTCACAGCATCACTAGCAGGCATCTCTTTTCTGAATGAACCATCGGCTCCAATGACTGTTACTAATCGGTTTTTCTTCTTTTTCTTCTTCTTCTTTCTTTTGTCCTTTTTACTGTCTTTATCACTAGTACCATTTTCGATAACAGGAGTCGTCAGTGCATCCTCCGATTCATTATTTGCGTTTGCAAGATTTTGCTGATTATTTTGTTGATGCTGTTGTTGTAATATCAATTGTTGTTGCTGAAGCTGTTGTAATGCCGGATCGGTTGTATTGTTATTTGCATCTTCAGGTTGATCATTATTATTAGCATCCCCAGCAGCTTGGTCCAACTGAAATCCGGCATTATCAGGAATGCCTCCTGCATTAATGTTACGATTTTCTCCAGGTAAATTACCTAAATTCTCTTCTGCTATAACCACTGGTGGTTGCCTTACTTCTGGCTCTAATTCCAAATCTAGCAATTGTTGTTGCTGCTGCTGGAGAAGAAAGGCTTCTTGTGCCTGTTGTAATTGAATATGAGGTGGGATAATGCCTGCTCCGCCCATCATAATTAATGGTACATTTTGAAATGGCATCTGGTTCATGAAAGGATGCTGAACTAAGCCAACACTGATTCCTTCATCCAGTTCGTCCGGATTTTCTTGTTGGTACTGTAAATATACATCGACAAGATTATAACAGATTAGCAACTCTCAATAAAAAATTTGAAATACATCAGATAATAAAAAATTAAATACTCCAACTTACGCTGATTTGCTGAATTGAGTCGTCCACGGCATTATTGCTATCCTCAAACTCCAAACCTGAGTCTTCCCCTGGAATATCCATGTTTATTTAACTTTCGGATTCACCAATACAAAGGCTTATATTTCCACAATAACCCTTGAAAGCTAAAAATGAGATAAACAAAGTAATTTAATTAGTGGATTTCCAAAACATTCTTGCTTATCAAACTTGATTAAAATTGAATACTACAGTCAACAGTATATCAAATGAAGAGAGCAAAAGCTACCTTCTAATGTATATACAAATCATTATCATTTATTAAAAATCTAGTTAATTAATTACTCTTAATTACTATTAATATAATTTTTAGTCGAAGCATTACATGTTATAATTATTAAACACAAACAACAAACACACCTTTATTTACTACAACCAAACACCCATAAATAAATCTTACCTGTGTAAATTGATTTAAAGAAATAATTACTGTCCCGTCAGTCCCGTGTAAACAGTATCCGAATAGTTTTAAACAAATTTATAACTACTCAAATTTGTCAGATTTTATAAATTTGAATCCCAAAACTTCGCAGTTTTAAATCTCAACTTTAAAACAAACAAACAAACCCGGTGACTGATTACTATACTATTATGACTTGATCTTCTAGTAAAAAAGCTGAGCAAAGAAGCTGTGTAGCTTAAACTCAAGTTATAAGCTGCCGGTCTGGCTTATTCAGCGTTGGGGGAAATAAAGACAACCGACCTCAGTAGAAACTGCTTGCCACTTGATACTACAACTTACAGCTGTCTGGCGGTGTCCTTCGTCGTATTTACAAAACAATGTTTTTGTTTTGTTTCGTGAAGCTCAGCGTGAACGTGAATATTTAAATGCTGGGAATTGGGAATGCACCTGCTCGGAATAGATTAAAAGCATGTGTGTATTTTATAAAGTTTGTAGAATGTTAAAATAAAATCATTTTAATTAGGTTGTGATCTATGAGTATAAAACTAGCGAAATGTTAAGACACACAATTAGCGAATGCCACAGTCAAATAGGCGTCATGCCAAGAAGCTTCAATTTCAAAAGTATACTTTATCCAACAGGAGTAGTGGCACCTTCAACCGTGATTACCGTGAACAATCGCACCTCCTTCTTATCAAAACATGGCGTGAAATCCTCTAGTCCTCACGATAGTCGTAGAAGTTTCCATAAAACCTGTTCATGTAATAGGTTTTGGGAATCGAATCCTAGAGGGGAATACAGAGATAAAAAAGTCTGGAAAGATTATGAACAGGTAAAAAATTAATAAAGAATGGATCAAACTGTTTATTGGTAAATTTTAACATCAAAGTACTGGGATGAAAACAAGTATTTTTGTGGTTATAGTCGCAAACCCAAAATCTATGGGGCGTTAAAGATGGATTTAAGGATCTTCGGCAGGAAGTTGGGAAGTGGACACAGGAGTGGAAACTTAGACTAGGAGATGATTCACATTTGTTTGTAGTAGAAGGTACTGTATTGCTTTTAAATTTTAAATAGCCAAGTTTGTAGTTATATATAAAGATCATTGTTCTTATACAATCTGATTTATTAGGAGACAAATTGAAAGCATGGAATTTCGATAACAAGGACGCCTTTAAAGACTGGTCTACTCTATGTGACAGCGAGCATAACGAAGGATTTAGTAAATGTGAATTTACAACAAGTCCGACAGGTAATTACTTTAAATGTCCAATAAGTTTTAGTGTTATACTTTCAATTCATTATAGTTATTCAATTTTTTTAACGATAATTATTCTGTATAGGAAAAGGACTGTTCCATGGGTTTGTAAATACAACTGCTCCAAAGGATGGACGAATAAAAAATGCCGGATATTGTATCATGAAATCTGCTCGTCCTTATGTAAGATTTATTATGTCAGACCTGAACAAAAGAATTGGCAATTTTTAATAAAATCATTAAAATATTTTGCTTGTAGAAATCGTTTCATAGAAAAACGTACCATGATTGGAGTAGCTACACTCATTTGATTATGAGAGTTCGAGGCGACGGAAGAAGTTATATGTTGAATATATCGACCGCAGGATTTTATGATATAACCTGGAATGATGTTTATCATTATGTGCTATTTACTCGTGGAGGACCATATTGGCAGTACGTAAAGGTGAGAGATAGAAATCAGTCGAAGTAAAAAATCTTTTAAATTGTTTGTATGTAGATATTTGGAGGTTTTGTTGAAATAACATTTATTGGTTGCTGTCAATTTTTTACAGATCCCATTTGGAAAATTTCTCTTTGGAAGCAAGGGAAGGGTCCAGGATATGCAAGATCAAATACCTTTAGATAGAATAGCATCTTTTCAGATTGCAGCGGCTAAGGTTGATGGACCTTTTTGTTTAGAAATTGATTACATAGGACTGGAGCTGGATTCTGATAAGAAGGAAGAGTTTGCTTATGAAATGTATAGAATTCCGAAATTTATTGCGAACGTGTAATTTAAAACAGTATTTTTATTCGATGAAGTTATCCTTTGAAAGAATAAATCATTATGCATGAATTAGTATATGAATTACATTTTTTAAACAATAAATGATTTCATTGCTACCATCGTTCATTTATTAACATTATTCATAATTTGCTTCTTTTATTCGATTGTTTTGAAGTATAATATATCCGAGCATAGGATCAACGCTACATTCTGCATAATGAAATCATAAACCATTCCTCAAGACTCCGGTAGCTTTTTTAAGGCTATGGCTCACAATACCCCATTAAGAAGTTCAGAGCTACTGCGTACTGTTCTTTGTTAGACCAAGTAGTAGATAGGGGTAGTATATGATCGAACATTTTAGAGCACGCTAAAAAGCAGTGTATTCTTGCTAAATTAAATTTTCGATACGCATGCTTTTACCAGCTAGATTAAAAATAAAATATTTTCCTTTTGACAAGCAATATTTTTTGTATTTTTTGCTATACACTTTTAGAGGTTGATTTATTTGTATGAAATCACTTTTACTTTCTTTTTTATCGTTTATTAAAAGTCTATATTTGATCAAATCTGGGGTGATGGCTGGTTGGTGAACCTGTGCCAGCGTATACATCGCATATATATTTTTAATTTGTTCCAATCAAAAGATGCAGTGGAATAAATTACCAAAAATGAATGCAATACGTTATGAGTTATAGAACATAACCAATGAATTAATAATCCAAATCCAAAGTTCATATCATCAGTTGTCCACCATTATGCAACGATTGTTGAACCGACGCTCATATTTCTTTATTTTTTGTCTTTTACAAAATGGTGATGGTTCTGCCTTGAACCTCGCTGTTACTAGCCTTTTACACGTTGTAGGCGAAGCTACAAAGCAGCAAGTGCATTTTTAATATAGTTACTTACAATGTTCAAAAAAACGAAACGATCTATATTTTTTAAATAAAACAGCTTTAATGTAAATATCTAGTTGTAGTGTCTCATAAAATTCTTATGACATTTATTTTTTCTAGGTCCCGTATGGTTTTCATGAATGAGTTGTGTTTAAATTGGTGTTGTTATTTTCAATGATGAAAATCCACAGAATAGAATAGGCATAATATTCAGTTTTACTTCAGTTCGAAAAAAGTAAAATGATGCATACCTAAAATGGGCTATAGGTATTTATAACATAAAATATGCGTGAGATGTATTCTATCTTGTGCCTAGGTAAATCCTCCCTATTTTGTATTGAAATAATGCATAATTCATACTTTTTAAACATATATGTATGTCACCGTCAATCTAGCGGCCTTACGATTGTTGCGACGTTATTATTTCTAGCAATTAAGTTTGTCATCAAAATTCCTTCTCTCGTTCTTTCAACTCAAATTCAAACATAAGACTTGTATCACGTGTCTTTGTACTTTCAACTTTGATTTTGTCCTTTTTATTCATTGCAGTTTACTATTTACTGTCCTACATCAAACGAAAGCAAATTCGTAGCCCTGCAATGGTACTGATCGACCTAAAATAACGTAAAGTTCTTTTATTGACAAACCATATACCGACACGATGATATATTTTTACCCCAGGGGGTACGTAGCTACATTACTTTACTGACTGAGTAAGCATTCATCACATCCTTTCTGACCCTTAGTGACTTTGTGTGACGCTGGCCATTACCCAACTCTAGACAAAATCTTTGTTTTACTACACATGCAACATTTATGTTAACTTACAATTAGTTTAACCCTGAAGTTTTATTTACATTCTTTTACGTGACGTAATCGTAATTCTTTTAAACAGTCATCACATAACCAAGATACATTTTAATTTCGTTGGCTTGCAATATTGCATTTGTATATGATATGAAATGTTTAATTGCAGCAAAGATGGGGTAAAGTGACACGCAATGGAAAAAACGTTATTTTTGAGATTTTGGAAAGAAATATTTTTGACTTTTTTGGACTTGACAAGACTTACAACTTAATTTTATCCGTTTATTTAAGGCGTCTATAACCGTTAAATCATAATTAGTAATTATTATTGTTTTCTTTTCGTGTAGAAAATGATGCTGCTCTATTTACGCATACCTTACAAAAACCGATAATTTACCACTTTATTGCACAACATTGCAAAATGTAAATGCAGGAATGTGTACAAACTTTAATTTATATGTTTCGCTTTTTATAGTGTATTTTAATTCCATATTGCAGTAAACTATATTTCCGTATACAAGTATCTTATAAAAGATTTCTTTCCTCTGGAAAGCATCTGTTTTTCAGGTTATATTATTTTATGATGATGATTATTATGATACAGAATAACTTTCGTAATTTCGATGGAAGGTTTAAAAGGTTTATTTAAATTGGATAGTTGATTGAGAAAATAATATACCTTTCCTGTTGATGCTCCCCATTTTATATGATATTATATCCCATCAAAACGAAGCTTTGATTTTGTAGGGTACTAATAACTCTTAGCAAATCAGTGTAATAATCTGAAAAGAAATGCAGTAAACAAGTCACGAATTACCGATCTATAGATTCATAATGTGAATAAAATCTTCTAATATATTGATGTCATTTTCTTATATGAAATGAAAATGCTTATTTTCATTGAAATTTGACATGCTCACAAATCGTAAATGTACATATTTCCCGAGTTTCAAGCGCACACTGTGGAATGCAGACCATCAAAATCCGATTCATTCAAATAATAATAAATATAACAAATTATTGTATTTTTAACAAAAAATTAGATACTATATAGACTTGCATCATTTCAGTTGCATTTGCATTTCATATGCCTGATCTGATGAAGGAATTTATACGAGATAATATTATGTTGGCACTGGCAGTATTTCTGATGCTGTCATATAAAGCATGAGTGAATGTTTTTTCAACCTGTTGTATCAAAAGTGCATCTAGGAATTTGGAATGAACCTGTCAACTCACAATAATATTTTAATAAACTGTGAAAATGCATTAAATTCGTTAATATGCCTGGAGGAAATGCATGCATTTTAATAGAGCCATTTTCAGACGTAATTTTGAAAGTGTTAGTGTTAGTGATGGTGAGTAAAGATGAAACGATAAGACATCGGTTGATCTCCAATCTAATCGTACCAATCCCGGTAATAAATTCTTGCCATATTTCTACAAAAATGTTATGCTGGTTTTATATTTCTAAATGCATACGTAAGAACAGACAGGAATTATGTAACATATTTTCAAACTAATTTGGGCAATGTCGTTCAAAAATTTAGTTTCAAAATGACTTGTAATCATCAACAGAAAATTATTTTTTCATGCATTACTTATTAGCAATACAAGTGTTTAAATGACTCCGTAAAAGTAATTTCTGGAAAACTATTCAAACGGAGTGAACACTGATACAAATGAATTTTTCTAACATTATTTATTGTTGTTGTTGTAATATAGAAACTCATAGAATTGTCGACTATTCCTTTTCATCTGATGTTGCGTGACTTGTAAAAGGTAAAAGATAAAGTATAAATAAAATTTCCTGCCATTCTGATACTTTTAAATCTGTATCTCTGTATTGCAACTTAAGTTATCTTATTGATTAGTCAGTCAGATAAGATATAAGTGAATGTTTAGCCCGAATTTTACAGTCATATTCAAGTCAATCATAAAATTAGTTACGTAAATTATATGTACTGCATGAATATGTATGAATTTCGTGGTTAAGCTCCAAGGCACAACCGATATAATTCTCCGATACCGATACCACTGCTTACAAAAAAGGAATGACAAGTGTCTCATATTTCAATTTTCTTGTTTTGAAATGCACTTTGTAC
>JAQFYG010003410.1:0-12604 GCA_034694325.1 Entomobrya corticalis | reverse complement strand
TCAGTGCGATACTGATGATGTCGGTGGTGGTATGTATAAAAGTCATTATTTCCTCTCAACTGAACTACTTTGGTTGTCTAGCCTCCTCCTCGAACTCGAAAAGACTTTTTACTAATCCTCCTCCACCTACACACAGACGTTTACACAACCACAGTGACCATCACCAAACCAGCTATCGGCAAGAACTAAATGATATTACCCTTATTATTATGGTTATTATGTATGTACCTCTATACTACGCACATATACAGCCTACAATAAGATCTATATGCTTAAGAAAGAATGTTTTCTTTTTCTCTCCCCATGAAACGCTCGTTTCACTCAGACAATCCTCCTCTTTTCCCATTTAATACTTTTGCCTTTTACATGCTATGTCTTCCTGGCAATTTGCATAGATCCAATTACACACAATTCCACTTCTCTTTGTTTCTCTTGCAAATATACAGAGCCGAGGAATCCTTTTACATTGTTGTTCCTATAGTGGGGAATGGTGCTCACGATCGTCATCATCCTGTTCTAGTACTACCAGCAAATGTCTCCTTAGGGTGCACCCGTGAAAATTATGATGAAATAAAACGGAAAACATGAGTGAACCATAAAAGTGGCGGCAGAAAAGAAGCAAAGGAAGGAGAAGATGTATCTAAACTATTTTATTATAAGCAGTACAATAAAAGAAGAATGTGGCAGAGTATATTAGTTATTGCTTGCTTTGCTTACTCCAGCTCCAGGGAAATTACAAGCAATCATCATTATGAGCATCATCATCGCCGTCGTCCTCGTCATCAAACCAGTTTGTTATTTTCTTCTTTTTTTTCTTTTAGAGTGAATTTGCTATATAGGATCACTGATGAACATGCAAGTAAATAATACAGGCGATAAGTGATGAATCTTTGTGTGGGAAACAGAGAGAGTAAGAGAAAGAGTGGGAGACCATCAGTCTGCTCAAGGCCAGCAAAATTCCTCGTATTTCACAATGTGGGCTGCACACTTTTCTTTCCGCCTCTGCGTTCTGTCCTATAAAATCCCCTGAGCTGAAGTCCTTCTGGTTATATGCGCCTTCAATTTCAACTCGGATCATTAATCTAATTTTCTACATTGTATGTACGTATAGGTAATATAGATATATATGTAGCCTTGATTTAGTCCAACCAGCCGCCAATGTCGATGGATTGTAGGAAATAGTATAGTAAACTCGATTGGTGTCCATCTCAAGAGCTGGAAGGGACAACCAACAAATTCATGAAAATTGTAAAATGGTGACACGTGATGTGAAAAGACCTTTGTCAAAGTTACGTTACAAAGAGGGCATGCCATTCATTTTAAATCCCTTCCTATTACTCAGCCAAACATCTGTTCATTCTGTTCATTTCGTTTCACTTACTTTCACTATTGGAAACTTAATCCCTTAGCTGGACTTAATTCATTTCTACAAAACTGCAAAAACAATTGAAACCACCAACCCCATATATCAAACCACTAAATAAATCTGAAAATTTGCAAACTTTCGCGAACATCAGTATTTTTATTCCCCTTCTATGCTACTCTCAAATAACACATCTATGGAACGTTGACCGTTGGGTGCGTCTACGTATGTACGTAGATAGGCGCCTTTATACATTAACCATAGGTTGACGGTAGATTACAAGCTGTTCAGTTGGCAAAAGATATACGACTCACACCAAGGGACTCAGAACGACCTAAAAACGCAGAAAACGTGGCTCTCGGTGATGATCTAATCGCAAAAACTGTACGCATTTCTCATACAAGTATGCATACTGAGTAGATATGCTAGCAAACTCACAAAAGGAAAAGTAAAGAAAGTTGATGATGACGCATCCATGCATAAAACTAATAATAAATGCATGCGGTTTGATCTGCTGGCTGGTGGTAGAAGCAAAGAGATGAGTTCAGAGCTTCAGGTAAATATCCCTGAGAGGTGAAGATTAACTCCCAGTTTTACCCTATAAAAACCATCATGATCATCCGCCTTTTCTCCGACAAACTTTTTCCTTCTTTGTAAAAGAATAAGTAGATGCGGTGACGATGGTACTACTCCTCTGGGAAATTCCATCCTTTTGCTCCCTACTCAATTTGAACTAATATACCGCTCTCTAACTTACCTTCTCGATTTTTTGTTTCAGTGTCCATTCCATGATACTCGAGAACGAAAAAAAATATACAAAAAGTTGAATTGAAGTTGAGTAGCGTGTATCTGGTACGGAGTGCCAGTGCCATACCGAGTAAAAAATGCCAGATGAGGCAGCAGGTAAATAGTTGAAACGACTTCTGACAGGAAAGAAGTAGCAATATAAAGATAGAAGGAGTGGAAAAAAAGTAAGGCATGTAGGATAAACTTTTTCCATTTATGTGACTAGTTAAAACAACATTACTAAGCTAACAAGAAAAGCAGTGAGTAGCAAACAGAGAAAATACAGTTTTTACCGATACGTAACCGACAAGTGAAACAAGTTGTTCTTTAACCATGTCTCTCCCTCTTGTAATCGCAATAGTTACTCGTATCATCTTGTTACCTATTAAGTTTTATTATCTATTATTATAATATAATGATGTGATATCCATTGGTGACTACTTTGTTTGTAAATACTATAAAATAAACCATTTAGCGTTACGTTGAGTTTTATCTTTCGGTATTTATGTAAAGTTGCTGACAGATGAGCAAACAAACGGAGAAAATGATGCTGATGTGATTTGGGTAAAGTGTGATGTCACGAAGATGAGGGTACATTTTTAGCTGTTTAATTTTCTTAAAAACTTCCTTGGGACATAGTTGTTAAATGGACTGCTAGTAGTGTTTGTGACTGTAACTTGAGCTCTTTCTTAAATCACACGCCACACCGCCATATTAAGAACATTAGACCAGTATCCTTGCTATTTTATGTGCTGGGAGAGTGAAAGTTGTCGGAACGTTGGAAGAAATTTAATTTGCTGGATGGGTTTTTTATCTTCTCCCTTTCCCCACCATTGTTTACTTAAAAGGAAAAAAGTTCACTATTTAAAAGGAAATAGCTGCCAATGATGACGATGATGATGTCGTGCAAGTATGCTTATCTAAACATTGCTTGAGTTTTTTTCTTTTCTTAACATGATGGTCCAGAAGCAAAAATATATAAAGGATTACTTTCCACTTTTTTCTTATGTGAAACTATTTGGAAAGTTAGATGGTCTAGATATGGGTTTATATTTGAACGAAATCACACAAAAATAGTTTCCTAGTACCCACTTGCATCTACTATTATGTTTACAGTATGAGAAAACATTTTTTTAACTCCAATGATTATTCTTGAACCTCTTTCGCACCCCGTCAAGTGACATTTTAAAAGTACAGGATCTGCTAGTAAAGCACGGTAGAGTGAAAGTAGATGAGTGAAAGTTGACGTCGGTTATGGTGGTTTAGAAAACATGTGGCATTGAGAAATTCCGACGAAAGAATGTTTGCGAGAGACAAAAAAAAGATTTTTTATTTTAAAAGCTTTCCCGCCTTTATTTCTCTTTTGAGATGTATACCACTACGATGATGATAATGCATAGTTCTAGTCCTCTTGTCAAGAACAGTTAAGTTTCTTATTTGGCTGAACTGGCGCTATAGTACTTTCGACTTGACAAAAAGTAAAATTGATTGACAGTGACACAGAGAAAATGACGCACGGAGTGCATTAGGATTTTACACGGGAATTTTCAAGATAAAAGCTCATCATCAGCATGCGGATCGGTTGCTTTTTGTAGAGATAGTAAAAATAAAAGAGAGACGGAGCGATTGGAAATAACACGTGCGGTAGCCGAGCGATTAGATGTGACGATGAGAACGCAATATTTTGTTTTCTGCGTCCATAATATATCTTTTGCTGTCATCTTTACTATTATTGGAGTCGACGTCATGTCCCACTCTCAATGTCTGTCTATTTACACGCTTTACAAAAGGAAACAAAGAAAAAGAGAAGTATCAGGATAAAATATATATTGATGGCTATATGTGATGATTGCTACGACGGTGGTGAAGGTGGCGGAATAATTGATGGTAACAATGAAGGTTGCGGTGGTGGGGAAAAAGGAAACGAGTTTGATTTGTCTCTTTTCATTTCACAGTCAAGTTGAATGAGATGTGACCACATGAACACATAGAGGCATACTCTCTTTTTCTATACACTTCAGTTCTTTTCACCTTTTTGGTCTAACGAATAAAGAAATAGGGACGCGGCAACATCAGTGGTAGAGCACGACAAACAACATCAAACTCATGAGTCAAGGTAAAGAGGATTAATATCACTTTGTTTGATAGTGATTCTTTTACCATAGTACTATTCACCGACACCCTCTTCGTTAGTGACTTCGTTCTTTCTCTTTTTAGTGTAAAATAAGGTTAGGATAAAAGGCAGTACGGTGATAAAACTGATGATCAGAATGTTTTTGGCGGGATAATAGAAGAAAATTTGTCGTCAAATTTTCTGGAAATGAAAATGGAATGGGTGACAATGAAGATGATAGTGATCATCCTCGAGATCCTACCTACCCTTCTTCTGTTGCCAGTATAGGTATGTATTACCTGCTTGTGCTAGAAAGTGTGAGTTCTATCTGCCGGAAAGCAATAATAGTACCTATTCGTTATCGTTGCGTTAGTTGTGATACCATTCAACAGAGAAGCATAATAAATATCATGAACCAACTGTCTACACTTATCTATTTTTTCTCATTCTCCCTATTACTTTGTGGTGTTGTTAGTAGTGTGGCAAATAAGAGGAACAAACACATGAGACCATAGATGAACACAGGAAACTGGATAAATATAAACTAAGTTTGAACTTTAAACAGAACTTTTTTTCGTATAAACTTAACAATCCTCATCAAAACAACTTTCATAAGCATGTCTTCCCGCTGCCTTGTCGTCAGGATGGAGAATAAAAAAGAACATTCGAGTAAGCGGATGCTCTGTAGCAAGGTTTTCTCTTTATTCTTCTTCAAAAGTCATTCTTTCTCTTCTCTAGTTTTCAAGACGGTGTAACAAAGACGACGACAATTTTGATCACCATCAACGGGGTAGGGCACATTCTCTATTAGCGTGCCTCCCTGAATACATTCCACTAGGTGAACTTGTGAACACTGACTGGAATTGAACAGGATTGGATTCACTTTTTAGCTGACTGGCTTTCCTTCTCTAGCTTCTTCCTGGCACCACTTTGTCTACCGCTTCCAATCCAACCTGCCCAAAGAACTCTCTACACGTTTCCCATTGCCTTCTTCCTGTTCCTATTTTTTTCGCGGCTGTCTACGAATCATCGACATCTTAGACATATAATATACACCATATTACACCTAAATATCTTCCCTTTTCTCCCTACGAACTGTTTTATGTACTATAATATTATATTACTTTGACTAAAGTAATACGCCTATGTGACGTGTGCACGCTTTCCAGCTTTCTTTTTCTGCATATGTACCCCATTGGCATTCATTGTTAGCTTGCTCGAGGCAAAGATTACAAGTCTGTGCCATGCCAGCAAAGAAGGTAAAATGAGAATAAAGAAGGGAAAGAAAGAGATATAGACACAGAGCAAAAGAGGAAATAAGTCGACATTGCATAAATTCAGCGAGCTCCCCTGGGAGCACATATCTAAACTTTTTGTGTAGAGCAGAGTGGGAGTGAGAGCAAGCTGGTTGTACATGAAAACAAAGTCTATATACACAAAAACAGACCACACATCCCTACTTCTTTTACTTCTTTCGCTCTCCTCTCTTAACTCTGTCTCTTATCGTCATACAGAATCACGTTTTCTATTGTAAAACACCGAGTGAAAACCTTGTTTTCCATCTTTGTGTGTTGCATGTGTACACATTTTCTTAGTACGTATCTACTTATTACCAAAGAAGAAAGCCCCAAAGAAGAAAAAACTTTATTTTTCTAGTTTGAGACTTCTGCTTCTGAGATCCTTATTCCTAGTGGCATTGCGTATATGCTTTCTCATTTTTACTTTCTAGTACCCTTCTGTCGGTTCGGTGGTACAACCTTCCGAACAGCCACCAATATAAGACTAGCTTTGAATTAGGAAGCTAGAAGGAGGGCACATTAAGTGGAGGAAAAAAGTAAGTACATAAGTACTTGCCTAGACGAACAAGAGAGAGAGAGCCAATTGGTTTTGGTTCATTCACCGCTTCACATCTCCTTTTTCCAAATTACCTGCTTCCTTTTTCCCATCCAAGAGAAAATCACATAAAAAATCCATAAATGCCGACACCAATTTTCTTCACAACTTTTAATTAGAAAATGGATATTGTACATTCTCCTTCAACAAAATAGGGAAATGAACAGGAATAATTCTCTGTGTACGTACACACTATAAGCTTTACAAATACACGCACACACAGTTTTCTTATCTTCAAAATGTAGTTTGCTTATTTACTGTCACATTTATTCGCTTGAACTGTTTCACGGTTTTGTCATGTCTGTCTGTCATCTCATTATCTTTAGTTAGTGGATTTTTAGATATCGATTTACTTTATTTGTGTTATAGTAATTCTCTTTAGTCATGCTGTACTGAATTTCTTACTGGTTTAAACAAAAAAAATTTCCATTTATGAGTCAATTTAAGTTTCAATACATGTTTTAGTACGTCAGAAAAATAGTACATTTCGGTGAGCTATCGTCTTTGCATAAAAAGTAAAGCTTACCGTTCTCTAGATTGTTTATTTTCATAGAAAATCGGTTAAATACTTTTCTCAATAAATTTAATCAACTTTAAAAAAGGAAACTCTCATAATTGGAGCACCAACACATTTCCTTTGAACACGACTTTGTTTGCTGATTGTTAGCCCTTCTTTCGCTTTTTTCTGTTATATCACATTTGTGATCTGAAAATCTTAAAAGCATGTTCCTTGGAGATGATGCTCCTCATACCTTTAAGAAATAAATGGTTATAATAAGTTTGAATCATATTTATATCGAAAAGTACTTTTATAATGCCATTGACATATTAATGTCTGAAGTAAAGAGAATAATGTTTTTTTAAATAAGGTGAACTTGTTGGACAGTGTGTAGTACATACGTAGGGCGATTACAAAGTTTTTGCAAAATTTCTATTGGCTTCACCTCTTAACAAAAACAATCCAATAAGCATTAAATATGTAATATCTATTAAAGCCAAGTCGAGCTTTACAATGACACATAAAACTTTACTTTGGTTGCTTAATGTTTGTAGATATGGCTAACCAAAGTTCACACTCAAAATTTGCTAGGATTACGAGCATTACTGCTTCTAACTGTATGTTTTCACATATACGTGTCAAATATCAAATGAAAGCTAAGATAATGGTCTTTCATATTAACATAAGACTTAGGTCCACAGTGGCCTTAGTTACGACTTATTATACAAATATCGCCGATAAGGGTGCACTATGGCTAGTTCTTACGACCGTCACACGAACCAGGATGTAGATATTAAACCGATCGTTTTATGGTTCTAGACGTTGAACTATCAGCCACAACTGGCAACTTAGCCATAAAAGCTTCCTCTTGTATACATCTCTAGAAATTGGCTGAAAGTATGCAAGAATGGAATTTGGTCAGATATCCAGATTTGACAAGCTGCACATTAATGCCCACCAAATTTCTAAGCAAACACTGAATAATTTTCTCAATATCCGAGGATTTAAGACGATTCCTCCTTGTATTGCCTGAATAGTTTTCTGGTCCATAAGTTGCGTAGTATCTTTACAACATAAAGATTTTCATCAGATATTAGATTTCGCTTGAGTGTAAAACATCAATCTAATCTTGACTTCTATATCCCTCGTATTTCAAAGCTATCAAATAAAAATTCAAAAAATGATGCACAATAATTTTGTCCAAAGTGTTGGTAATATTGTGCAAAAAACACTAAATGAATCGGGCGTCATGTTTAGGATATATTGGCAAGACAAAAATTGTAAAAACTTTGTAATCACCCCTCGCATTATATTAACTTTGTACATTGTTGTTTACTTGCATCGCCTTAGCCTTATTACAATTTAATTTGGATGTGTGTACATCATTTCAAATATTTCCACGCATTATCAAATCCTATCTTATCACGGAAGCAATGTTAAAAAGAAACAAATAACAAGCATCAGTAGTAGCAACGGAGCAACAATAACGTATGTATATGTATGTAAGGGTTTTTATTCAAACTCATTTAGGCCACTGCTCATGGATCATCATTAAATAAAGGTATTACACTAAAATAAATACAGTCTTGGAATATAGTTAAATAGTTTTCAAATATGATATCTTAGCTTACAATATTGTATAATGAAATGTTACAGTAGGGGAAAATATTTCTGTTTAATAAAGTAGGATGCAAAAGATAAACAATTCAATTTGCAATTATTTCTATTTTAATTTTCAATAATAAGCATTACGTATCGGGATATCTTAATTGACATTTACTAATACGTTAGCGTTATTTTGGTATACGTTTAGCCTATAGAATATTTGATATGTATTTTATAACTCAAAGTTAACTTCATACAAGATTGGTTTATCATGAGGTAAGCATACATTTGCGCGCATTAAAACAAATAATAATAATAAAATGGTATGTGGCAACGAACAATAACGTGGAAAGAAGAAGCAAAAAGGCAACAAGAAGGCCATAATGCCAGGATTTGAAATATAGCATCCAAAACCATACACGGATGCGCTGCAAAAACAGTTGCGTAGTTGTTAAAACAGCTTATTAATCCTATAGGCATGTTTTATGATGTAGTGAATACATAGGAAAGGAAGGAAAAAGGGTTTTTCTGGACGATATTTCTTAAGTCTTTTGTATGATGCATGCATGAGTAAATGTACACAATGACCTAGCTAAATGTACATTACAGTGAACATAGCCAACTAATACATACATACATTATAGTTTATCTCAATCTGCCTTTCTCATTCCGACACATAATTTGTGATCATATAAGCCTCCAAAGCCGGTTTATCATACCAATTTTATCTTGGCGAGTAATGCTCTCATGTATCCCAGAGAACTATATAAGAAAGGGGAAAAACTTATACGTAGGTTGTTTCATATATTTTGCGAATTTTTTGTTGGTATAGATCTCTATGATAGCAGAACTAAAAAAGATCAAAACTTTGCGTACAGATAGAGCACAGGTGGGACTACTGCTAGAACATACTAAATTTGATTTGGTTTAGTTTGCTCCAAATCTGTGCAACTCCAAATCCAAAAGTTGTCTAAAATACACGAAAAAATTAACGTTGAAAAAAAGTTGCAGACATGTACTTTCCACATATTGTATCATATCTTGCACACTGATTTTTTTCTCTTTCCAGTTGTCATTGTAGGTGATAGACAAATGATCAATTATGAAACTGATCACAATACCAAGTCTTCACAGCTGCTACTGTGTAGTGGAGAGCATCCAAAGAAAGGAACTTGTAGCCGGCCTCCAAAAATTTTTTGACACTCGTTTTCTAAGCCAGAATAAAGGTTATGCTTTCAAACTTCTTTTGCATATAAAGCTAGTTTTTTAGGCAATCGTATGTGTAAATATCTCAAAATTATAAAACTTTTTACACCAAAAAATTGGAGTTTCAAGTAATGATACTGATATGTTCTAGTTTTATCATCATGCAGTAGGCGATACTTAGAAGTTTACCAACGAGACGATAGATGATTTAGTTTTAACTTAGTCCCACCATTGTTAGGGCAACTATGTCCTCGTCACATTAGACGGGTTTCGGTTTCTACATATTAAGATCTGTTTGAGTGGGAGGAGGATTTTTATAGAAGACGTAGTTAAAAATGTATGAAGTCAAGGGTTAATTATCGACGCCCACTACGCTATAACAAAATGGAATCGGGAGTTCCTCACTATTGCAGCATTTGCTTTATAGTTGAGTGCAAACGTACATAAAAGTAAATTTGAGTTGGCTTTTGAAATGGTCGAAATATGGTTAAAGATTGAATATGCAAAATATATGAAACAGCCCACGTATATGACTTGTGGTTTATAAGTGTGGCGTTGCATGCATAAAGTATAAAGAGCCGTTAACTATTTTCCAGGTGTCCGCTTGCGTCACAGCCCAGCTTACACCAGACACGGCAACACCCGCTGGTTTCGAAATCCATACCGACGAATTTAAACGGGTGAAATAGGTTTGATGGTTAAGCCAGCCATAAACATAAATACATGAATTTAAATTGAGCCATTACAACTGCAAGTGTTTTTGTTTATTTGTTGCCAATGCTTATGTTTAGCCGGATACCAATAAAACCCGCTTGTAAGATTTGGTATGTGGGTTTCCTAAAAACACGGGTTAAAATGGGTTTTCCTCAGCCTATTGAGACCCTTGAGCCATATTCGGCTATTATCGATTGATTGTCCGTGCTTATGTCTGGTTTTCTGTTTGCTTATGTTTGTCATGCCGCCTTTATATGATTGCCGTTTAGAAATTCAATATGATAGGTTTACCCAGTTATTTTTTTAATTAGTTATTTGCGTGATTGTTCCATTTAATTGCCTTGCCGTCATTATATGAACTTTATTTATATCTTTGATAACCCGGGCGCGTGCCAGTGAAGGCCAGTGGCTGGCGTCGTATTTTTTACTTGCTTGACCGTTGTACGAAGGGGCTTTGACATCCAAAATAATTGTAATTAAAAATGCTATTAAATGTTATTAACGCCCATTTTATATAGAAAGAACAAAGTTAATTAACTATCTGTCCTGCTACTTTTCTTAATGTTACCTACATATTTTTTTGCTTGCTGATTTTGTTTGTTTCTATTGCTTCCAAAAAAGTTATAATGTGCTTGTTTAAATATTTTTAAAGAAATGTTATGCATATTTTACCAAACAATTGAATTGTATTGTTGTTTTAAATTTAAGTAATGTTTTTTTCTAATTTTGCTATGAAAAAAAATCCATATAAAATCGGCGACTGTATTTATTGTAAAGTTGATAAGTTCTATTTATTCTGTCTTGAGGTAGAAGGATTCAATATTATTAATTGTCTTAAGTTGCGTGTCTTAACTCAACCCACTCAATAACGCATGTTTCTATTTTATTGTTGATTTTCAACATCAAAAGTTTGGTATATGATCGTTGTCGTCGATCTGCTTCATTTTATTATTTAACGTTGTTATAGATATTTTAAAATACATTTTTGAAAATTATTGCATTTACAAGCTGTAATAAAATTCTTGCAAAACAAGCTTGGCGATTTTGTTTGCTTCAAATAGACTCTACTAAATTGACCTGATGGTAATGAACTAAAACGTGTAAATACTAACAAGCAGAAAATAACTGAAAACTGAAACAAAAAGAAAAATTTTCAATTTGTTCTAAACAAGTAATTAGTGACAGAATATTGATTTTTTCTTACTAACTGACAGCAAGCACGATAAATCACTAAACACGTTTAAAGAAATGAAACTAGAAAATAGAAAAAATATTTTGCCAAAAACGACACAAAAATGCCCACTTTAATGTCGCATACTTCCGAGTTAGTTCTTTTATCTCTTATAGCATCTCTCGGTATTTCAATAGACAATGTTTAGCACCACCTCCAGAACATTGAGCAGCCATTTCACCGAAGTGGCTTCTAAAATCCGCGATTTTAGTAGCCATTTTATATAAGCACAAATTTGTGCTGTCAAGTGTGATTCCATGGTATTATGGCGAATCTCCAGCAATAATTGAGATCAAAATCATTGTTATAATCAAAATTGTGAAAATGTGAAGTCGTTAATTTAAACAACGTACTATATTGCCGATTTGGTTTACAATTAACATGAATAAAAAATACGAGCTCACTCGCCAAAAATTATATTTACGTTATGTACTATGTTATCACTCCACTATTGAATAAATTGCCCAAACATACTGTCAACGCATGAAAAAAAGTAACTGAGATTGATCGATTGATCATAATAAGTGCAAAAAAGGGCGGCAGAATATTTGTCTATCTGTAAATAGTATTTTTTTCATGTCAAGTACACCGGCTGCTTGGCTACCAAGTAGAAAAAGCTTCTCGAATTTTACCGTTTACGGTCTATTAGCATGAGACGAAATCATGCCGCTGCAATGTTAAAGCTTATGGATGTTTCTAGAAAACAGATTTAACCCATCAAATTTTTTTAACTATCGAAACGAAATCGTAATTACTATATGGATTTATGCTATGGTTTTACTAAGAAAAGTTTTTACAAATCAGAAATGTATTCGTACTTGACTCTTGCCCGAGAACCGGATAATTTCCTTCAAAGTTTTAATCACATCATCAAAAGCGATTCCATGAACTACAAAGACATAGACACTGGAACTATTGCGGGCGATGATTTCCCAAAATATTATTTAGAGGAATATGTAAGATCATTAATTTCTCATAACTGCCTTTTGGAGGCTTCTAGATTTCAAAATAAAACTTTACATTCCCTCAGATACACATTCGATTTAGAAGGGAAAAGCGGCCAGTAAATTCCATGAAAATTATGGATATTTCTACTGTGCAAAGCAGTCAAATTTAAATCAAATGAACTATGCCAACAAATTCAAGAATGGTACACTAAGATTTAAATGTGACACTGCATCCCGCGTAACCATG
>JAQFYG010003409.1:0-12605 GCA_034694325.1 Entomobrya corticalis | reverse complement strand
GGAAGCGTGCATGCTTTCATTTCTAATTTTTCTAATCCATTAACATTTTAGACACGGTGAAGGCACAATCAACTATTAAAACTATTAATAGTAAATACAAACTATCTCCAGTATCTAGTCCTTTAAAAATTGTGTCACATTATAATTAATATTAAAGTTTACCATTGAATTTCACAAAGTCGGATTTAATTACAATTTAATAGTCATGTTTCTAATCCCAGTTATATTTATTTTACTACTGGCTGTGCTGAACGCCTTCGGTAATCGACGCCATCAGATGGATCAAGCTGAGATAAGTCACCCACCCACAGCGTCCAAACCTGAAGACGATGACGCTGAGGAGATCTGTCCCATTTGCTTGGATTCACTGATAAATCATGATAATATTCTCGGCTGCCTGAGTACTAAATGTGGTCACAAGTTCCACACAAAGTGTTTAATCAAATGGTTTAAAAAGTTAGTTAATCAAATTCTACAAACATTTACTCTATTTCAAAATTATAACCTGATTCGATTTAATTTTGATTTTAAAAAATTTCCAACTTTTTAGAAAAGAAGATGCTCAATGTCCCTTGTGCCGAACACGAGTACAAGATAATGAATTAGTTTCATTTCCAGAAGGAGCTCGGATGCTCAAAGTGGTCAAACGCCGACTTCGAAGATTTTTCAATTATCTCGCAAGACTCCAACAACAACAACAACAACAACGACAACAACAGCAACAACAGCAACAACGACAACAACAGCAACAACGACAACAACAGCAACAACGACAACAACAGCAACAACGACAACAACAGCAACAACGACAACAACAACGACAACAACAGCAACAACAGAATGCTATTATTAGAGAAGGATATGAAAGATTAAATGCGGAGACGGATGCGCGGCTGGAGGAGCTAAAGCGTCAATTTTGTATTATTTATAAAATTATGATTATTCTTCTTCTTCTTATTATTATTTGTATGATTCGTATCTCTTTTTATTCGTATCATTAAAACAATTAAAACTATTTGAAGTGCTGTTTGAAATAGTACAAGCCAACGCCAGTGTCTGGTTTATAAAAAAATTGTGTCACATTATAATTAATAATAAAGTTTACCATAGAATTTTACAAAGTCGGATTTAATTACAATTTTACAGTCATGTTTCTAATCCCAGTTATATTCATTTTATTACTGGCTGTGTTGAACGCCTTCATTAATCGACGCCATCAGATATATCAAGCTGAGATAAGTCACCCACCCACAGCGTCCAAACCTGAAGACGATGACGTTGAGGAGACCTGTTCTATTTGATTGGATTCACTAATAACTCATGATAATGTTCTCGGCTGCCTGAGTACTAATAGTACTAAATGTGATCACAAGTTCCACACAAAGTGCTTACTCAAATGGTTTAAAAAGTTAGTTAATCCGATTTTACAAACATTTACTCTATTTCAGAATTAAATTACCTGATTCGACTTAATTTTGATTAAAATTCTTTCTGTTGAATTAGAAAAGAAGATGTCCAATGTCCCTTGTGTCGAACACCAACACCAGTACAACATAATGATTAAGTTTCATTTCCAGAAGGAGCCCGGATGTCCAAAAAGGTCAATCGCCGACTTGGAAGATTTTTCAATTATTTCGCAAGACTCCAAGAATTTCTACTACATCAACAACAGAATGCTATTATTGCAGAAGAAATCGATAGATTAAGTGCGGAGTCGGAGGCGCTAGAGCATCAATCTCGAGAAATAGGGAGAGATCTTGACCAGCGTGACCAATGGAAAGAGCAAATTCTTCAAAGTTCTGATGAAATACAGCGTGAAGAACTGGCACAGCGTTATGAAGATGTAAGGCAGAGGTTTGAACAGATGCAGCAGCGACGGGAAGAGTTTAGGCATCGTCTCAGTCGGCTTCGATCAATGTTTTAATTGTGAATTGCGACACTTATAGAAAAAAATATTATTGACTTTTTACCTTTTTCTAAAGATTAAATTCGATGTACTTAATAATGAATTCAGTAATATTAATGCGTGTATATAAACGGATGTTCTTTTTCTGATAAAAAAAAGTATTTCTATCTAGATTTATGACAGGACTAAAATATCTAATAATAAACTTTAAATAATATTCTGGTGATACTAATTTAACTCTTTGTTTGGTAAAAATGATTTACTAAAATTATTTTTATTTATTAAAACACCACAAGTCTTCAGTAATCGACGACAACAAATTATTAAAACTAACAAAATTAATATGAATGATTTTTCCAGCATGGCCATTTTAAAAACAGTATTTACGTAATTCAATAGAAATCAAGCTTAAATAACTATTTATTATTAAAAGTGAGTGATATAAAAATTGGTACAAAATGTTTAAAATTTTTCTAGCAATTCGTGCACATTTATTGACCAAATAACAAACAATATGAACCAAGAGTAGAATTCCGCCTAAACCATACAGAAACAAGCCACTTATTCCAATTGGTGACCAAATGTCAAGAGATTGTGGATATTTGAATCCATTAACTGCCTCTATATTTATAGTTTTTGAAAAGTTTCTGTATTTTACAGCCTCTCTTAAATTATTCAGCTTATTCATTAATCCCATTTCAATACCTATTCTTATACATTGCACAAAACGTTCCGATAAATAGCCTGTTGCTCTTAAACTCGAATATACAATTAATGATATCTCCTTCAGTAAATTATACTTTGCACAATAATATCTTCCCTCAACCAAATGCACATTTTTATTTAGACGCATAGCAAATCCTTCTCCAATAGCCTTGTCACTTTCAACAAAATGCATTAAGCGTTGTTTCGTCATTTCATTTAACATTTTCGACGGAGATTGGCTCATAAATTTTCGTAAATTGACATTGGCCAGTAATTGACTTAGTATTCGACCACCAGAAAATTTTTCAATTCTCTTTCGAAGTTGCTGGGGCAATATAAACTCTATAAACGAAAACAGCGGACTGTCGTTAAGATTTACTTTAAATCCTTTGTTCACAAATTCTCGTAATGTGGGAAATCCCGCAGTCATTAAAGAATCTGATGATATGCAACTTTGATAAGACATCGATACAAGAAGCAAAGGTATCGCCACAGCAAAAAATAAATATTTATTGTGGTCGGCTCTACATCCAACTCCAAATAGATGCCATAAAATATCAAAACCTTTGCACAGATTTTTGTAAAGAAACGAGAAAACAAGTCCAATCAAAATTAATAAAATCCAAAAACGCATTTCAATTGAAGATAGAATGCTGTAATTAAAATATGAGAGATTTTCTGCCGTCTCACATGCAATAAGATCCGCGAAATTTGTTTGATCTATGAGAAAAAGGGAGCTGCGTGTTTGCAAAATTTTGTTGGGAATTGTTTGAAAAATATTTTCGCCAAAATCTACTTTAAGAAACCAATCAATCGAGCTTAGCTCGGGGAAAGATATGTGAAATGTATTTTCTGAAGAATGTATGGTAGCGTTAAGCGTAGACTGAAATAACCCTATAAATATCAACTCTGAATTATATGAACATTCTCTGAATATTTCCATAAGAAAAGGTAAACTTGACTGCCTCTGCGAAAGTTTAGTAAAACAGATTTGCGTAGAGTCTCCTCTAAAAATGGATAGTTGAGTTTTAAAAATAATGTATTTTCCGTAACCATTCCCATTTAGCTTAAATCGTATAATATTTTGAATGTGATTTAAAGTGGGAGACCCTTCTAAATAAAAATGAAATGGATCAGAACAGAAATAGCAGAACAGTACAAGTTTGTTTGATAAATTGTCAAAAAATATTATTCCGGCGTGAAACACTGGCGTGTTCTTGATTCTCACAAGATTTGAAAAGCCACTTACAATTGATTGTGATTGGTATATGAAAAATAACACTGAATTTGATGTGCCATAACCTGATTGATGAATTGATATATAAGTTTCGTAAAATGTTTCCGTAAAAAGAACAAAAAGAATGCAGTATGAACTTTTTCGTTTGCTGGAAAATCGGTGGTGACCATGATTAATTGTTGGATTTTCTTCATCGTCTTTAACAAGCAATTTGAGATTTTGACTTTCGTGGATTGTATATGTGTGTGTCCAACCAATTGTATGGGATTTTTTTATACTTAAATATTTCTGAATTTGTGAAATTCTGGTTTGCTGTAGGGAAACTACAAAATTCAGCAGGCAGTTATTATTCAAGTTAACTGGTAGTATATTAAAAGATTGAAAACAGTATACATTTTGAATATAATTTGTCAAAGCAAAAAACAATGGACAAAATAAGTACGATGATTTCTTGTTCAGAGACTGCATATTGAAGTTTGGATATGACCATACAGAAAATAATGAAAAGGTTTTAATCTCTTAAACAGCAACGTTGAGACTAATTCATTTTTCTGAATTTAAATTAAAGGACAATTTTGATGGTTAATTGTAATTTTTATTTAACAAGGGAATTGCTCGTGCGACATGGATATATTTATAGTAATAATAGAGACAGACCAAGGCATGTTTTGCGTCAATTTATGATTATGAACAAAAACATAAAAATAAGTGTTTCTCTGGTTGATATTTAAATCGGAATACAAAATAATAGCTTGCATAAAAGTTTGTAACTATTTTTTACAAAATTGTTTTGATAAAAAAGATAGAGTACAAAATCATATAGCTTGGGATAGCTAAAAAGGAACAAGAAAATTTTTGTAAGGCAATGGCAATAAATTATATTATACCAGAAAAACTTATAAAACACTGAAAAGTCTGGATAAATTTTAAATTGTTGGCTAGCGTTGGTATTTAAAAAATTGAAAAGAGTAAAAACTTTACGACGTGCGTGTTGATTATCAAGAAATAAGTGTTTGTACAAAACAAATGCAGCATTTAAAAATTATTATAGGTTAAAAATATATTTTAAGTAATAATTGTTTATGTGTTGTTAATATACAACTTTCCGTCCTGAATCTGCGATTAATATCTTTGATTTCATGAATTATATTATGGATGTAAATAATAAAATTAGTGCAAAACTCAAAGTAAAAATTAATACGATAGTTTTCATCATAGTTCAAAAACTAATTTTTGTAATGCAAAATGCAAAAGAAACACAATCTAGACCTAACAGATATATTAATGCATTGCCAAACGTTGACCAGTGCAGTGGAGTGACCCGGAATAAATCTTTCATCGTCGCGTCGTTCCTGTCTCCTTCTTTGCAATTCCAGAAGAGTGGCTTCGGGCCAGCTGAAAAATATTACACACATTATCATACATCAACATAAAAATAAATCAGGTAAAACCGATGCAAACAAGTGCCAGATGTTAAGAATGTTAATAATGTATTATATAACCCCTTCTGGGGATGCCTATAGTGATCCCTATTTAAATAATATATTATTTTCCCGATTTCCTCTGCCCCTTACCCGCTGGGAGTATGCATTATATCTAAATTAATCATTGGTCAAATCTTCTATTCATTTGAGTTTGAAAATTATACCACGTGTTATATGCCGATATATTTTTTAATGTTGAACATTTACCCTGACCTCCTCGTGATAGATCGATTTGACACGAAATCAATGTGTTCTTTTCGACCGATTAAATTTATTTACAAATTTTCGAGAAACTAGGTTGAACCATTCCTTTGCCATCTTTCTAACAGACAGACGGACAAACATTTATAGTCCCGTACCGTGTATTTTTAAATACTACTATTCTATCAATGATATTAATTCTCTCAAATCTCAAATAACCTTCAGCTGGCAAAAATAACCATAAAATATTAAACCATGTAATTCCTTACAAACACATACCTTCACACCAGCTCCGGATGAATTGATTGGTACTTGGATACAACAGGAGCATTTCACCAACTTGCGAATTCTTTTTTCTGATAGTATTCCAAAAACTGGGGGAACAGTTTTTATCGGTTTTATCGCCGGAGGAGCAGGTGGGATAACCGTCTGGATCTGTCTCCTAACCCTTCGTGTCCTTGTGCTAATCCCCGGCATCTTCTTTGGGAAAAGGGTTGAAGACGTCCTACGTTTGCCTATTGCTTTTGGGAGTTGCTGGAATCCCGGTTTGCCAGTTTCTTTCAGTGTCGAAACCACATTGTTTTTTAGAGCCTTTGTGGCGTGTCTCGGGTTTGCATCCAATAATCGAGAACGACGATAGGTAGGGGGAGGAATAGGGTTGCCATCTTTTGATTCCACATCCGAATTTGAGATTGAGGTGTCCTGACAGGAAGTCAATTCTGATCGTTCAATGGCATCGTTCGGGTCGATTGTGATTACCTTGATCTCTGGTTTTGGGTAGTCTAAAGTGATAGTAATTACAGATATATTATCTGAATCCAAATCCTTCAACTTCCATCTAAAATACACAAAAAGCAGAAATACGCAAATAAATATTTAAATATGATTTATTAATTACAGTAAAACCTCTCTATAAGCAAATCCTAACGGAAATTGTTTTCCTGTGGTTATAAAGAAGACTTCCATATAAGGAAAGTTTTGCTTATAAAGGGTTTTTCAGGGTTTTCTAGAAACAAAAATAATGATGAACGCAGAAACACAAATTAAAAAAATAGGTAATATAGACACTGAGACGATGTAAAGATAATTATGTAAAAAATTTAGCTTTGAAATTAACGCTACTTCGTGTTTGTATGCATGATACATGTACATTAAATCTTAAATTTTTGTCAACAATTTAAGAATTCTGCTTCTAAAGAGGTATTTTCTTCTCAAGGGATGTAAAATTAAGCTCCTTAAAGAGAATTTCTGCTTATACAGAGTTTGCTTATAGAGAGGTTTTACTGTAGCTACTTATTTCCAACATATATCATTCGATACATCATTCAAACAGGGATCACCAGAAACAAACCCGGCGAGGCCCGGTTTTCACATTATACCTGGCACTTGCCTACCTCGGTATTTACCGATTTATTTGTATATTAGTTATCACAAACCTTTCCAAAGTGTAATCGACCAATTTAAGGGCGGGATTATAAATCTCAGGTAAGCTATCTCCCCGTTCAAGCAAATCACGGCTATCTCTTTGAAGAAAACGTACTGCGTCTTCTGAATTGAGCACTCCCCAGACGCCGTCACTGGCGATTATGATGATGCGATGAATAATTGGATCCAATTCTATGACACTCACATCAGGTACTGGGCTCACAGCATAACGGCATGTTTTGGGATTCAGACTCCAAAAGTCTCCTAAAGATCTGGAGATCGACAAAAATGGATCGTCTATAATTGCACGGCCTTGCGGCTGGCCTAACGGAGGTCTCGTCCAGACAACTCGAAGGATACGCCCAGAAGCTCTGCGCGAAACCTTTCCTCCGGCAGCCACAATTCTTTCCCGTTCCTTCTCATTTTCTGGCTTGTGATCGTCTGTAAGAACCTGAGGTTTCCAAGTTTTTTCAAGAGGTAAATTATTACTCAATCCCATCACAATTCTTGAGTCCCCGACGTGGCCAGTAAACATCTTTCCGTTTCGGATGAACACCACGCTGGCCGTTGTACCAGAGGTGGAGGGCAAGCCAGTGGTTTCGTGCCGCGGCCAGTAGTCTGAAATGTATATATGAATATATTAAACTAGATGAAATGCCCGTCACAAATGACGGGCTCTAGAAAAATAATTTTCTCATAAATACAACGATTCGCTTATATTTGTAACGATTCAGTCAAATTGGCTCACACTTGTCCAAAATATCGTTTCCCAACCCACTATTTGTACTTGACACGACTTCCATACGTATTCCAACCCAATATTACATAATTTACTTGAACAGAACCATTTCAACCCATTATTACGTAATTTACTTGAATTCTACCAATCCAACCCATTATTACGTAATTTACTTGCGTTGGCCTATTTCAACCCATTATTACGTAATTTACTTGCGTTGGCCCATTTCAACCCATTATTACGTAATTTACTTGAATTGGCCTATTCCAACCCATTATTACGTGATATACTTGAATTCTACCATTCCAACCCATTATTGCGTAATTTACTTGAATTCCAATCAATGATTACGCAATTACTCGAATTGAATCATTCCAATCAATGATTACGTAATTTACTCGAATTGAAACTTCAGCCCATTATTAGGTAATTTACTTAAGTTGGCCTATTCCAACCCATTAATACGTGATTTACTTAAATTGAACCATTCCAACCAATTATTACGTAATATACTCAAATTAAACCATCCCAACCCATTATTACCTAATTTACTTGAATTTACCCATTCCAGCCCGTTATTACGTAATTTACATGAACTGACCCAATCTGACCTTTGTCAAGTCACTACCGATCGTAGCCTTCCCCAATAAGTCATTCACTGTATGCATAATTTGTACGAAATACAGCGCAGCCTCTTTTGGAAAACGCTCCCATGTTAAGTAAATACAAAAACGCTCCTACTTTACAGTTAACTTTCACCGTTAAAAATTAAAATTTTGGAGTTTTGAATATGACTACCGCCATCTACATCGCATGACCTTTTGAGTCATATGTAACACAACTTGTATAGCTTGACAACTTCTGAGATCATTCGACCCAACGAAGAGCTTCGAAATCCCTTGTCATTATATTATTATTGATGATTGTACGAATACAATCAGTTACATGATGACTAAAAAAACCGGTAAGGTTATGAGAAAGGATCGACTAAATGATCTTTCTTAGTGTGAAAGTAATTAACTATTGTTATTTAAGATATTTTTCATCTCTAAAGTTCAAGTGAGAGCACGGGGTCACGAAAATCGTGTCATTGAATTCCCCATCATCGATAACCCCAATTTATAAATGATTATTTTTTGGCTCCGTGATCTCATTTGACCCCTAGAGGTCAAATGCATTTAGACGTGTGCAAGAGTGTTGGAACATAGTACACTGGGGTTATCGATGATGGAGAATTCAATGACACGATTTTCGTGACCCCGTGCTCTCACTTGACCTTTAGAGGTGAAAAATATCTTAAATAACAATAGTTAATTACTTTCAAACTAAGAAAGATCATTTAGTCTACCCTTTCTCATAACCTTACTGGTTATTTTTAGTCATCATGTAACTAATTGTATTTGTACAACTTAAATGCTATTCTCATAAAATTTCTACAAACATAAACATCTTAATTCTATATTCTTGGTACCCAAAAGGTCTATGTGGCAATTTTGAGCAAAATCGAATAGTCTGGCTGGAAGGAAGATACATAGGTCTATGTATCTGTACATCCAGCCTATAGCTTCCAGACTTACAGAGAAACAGAAACAATTCTCAATTCTCCCGTATTCTTAAAAAATGTTTTTGTTCTTACGATGTGGTAAATTCTTTGGCACATATAATGCCACATACACACACACACATACTGATATAATAACAACGAAAAATAATATTTTTTAATTACCTAGTTCGCCTTTCATTGCTTCCTGAAGGCTTGAAAATCCCTGTTTAATCGCCTCTAACACCAAATCCTCATCATCCGACAAGAATCCGGGCTGCTTGATGATAAATTCGGCAAGGTGGGCTTTGGTGTATTCAGCACAGCTATCCCCTCCATGGCCATCAAAAACCCCAGCAAATATACACGACGTGAGTTTTGTATTTCCATCAGATGAGGTGTCGGCAGGACCATATTTTATGTCGATTCTGTCTTCCATGGTCTTTCGATCGCCCTTAGTGCAATAGTTGGATATCATTAGATGAATCATCGGGTCACTGTTAGTACCCATCATCCTTAAATATTCAAGCAAAACCGCAATATTAATTAGCAGTAAATCATTTGAGATTTGTTTGGACTAGAGAACTGTTTTTAAAGAAGAAAGAGCAAGGTTCTAAGTCATTTTCAAATAAAATGCATTCTAAGATAATATCTTAATAATGTTATATGAAATTGGTTAAAATCTTTTTAGGACAAATTGTAAAAATTGTAAACCAATTACAGCTACGAACTTAATTATTAAGTCATTTTAGGTAAATAATGTATCAAAACAATTGGTGCTTAATATTACTGTTTTCTCTGAAAAGATCGAATAAATTAAAGAGGTGACATATTTAAGTGAACATTTTAATTGGAAACCTTTATGAATTTTCACATTAACTTTCACCGTTTTACCAGATAAGTACCCAAAATATTATTTTCCACATCTACAATGGCTAAATACCACTTTTGGACAGATATTACTTCATAAATAACCAGAAATCAGTATTCCCTACATTTCCATTTTGTTCATCTTTTTGAGCAAAAATTTTCAAATTCTAAACTTTCAGAAACAACCAAAAAGAGAATTTTTCCAGAAACCTTGACATTTGGACAAAATTTACTCCTTACGTAGCAGCAAAACATGCATTGAATAATATTCCAATAATGTGATTAAAGTAATTTTGGTTCATTACCTTATTTTTCTTTGAGAGAAATCCTTGTTGAAAGAACGAGGATTGGAGATGGCTGGGCCAATATCCAAATTGTTTGGCAGTCTCACATGATGATCAGACATGACGACCACTACCGAAGATTTATAAACTTTATTTTTAAAATATAGAGCACTAAGCTGATAGCAGTGACAAGTAGCCAAACTAGCTTGTATATAACAATTAATAAGTTTATCAACTACTCAAAGGGAATTTTTTAGCGAACCAATTTAATTATTAAGTTCCAAAAAATAAAAACTGCTCAATTATAGCTGTTATGCACAGGAAACAAATTGGCTTGAGTTTCATGTAAATTTGCGCACACATTTGTTATTCAACTCAACTCCCACACATCCCACTTTCGGATCATAAATGATCAAGAAAAATATTGTCAACGGAAAATACAAAGAACAAGAACCAATTTAATTATTAGGTTCCAAAAAATGAAAATTGTCCACTTATTATTGTTATGCACGTAATCTAATAGGCTCGAGTTTTTCATTAATAAGCACGAACAGTTGCTATTCAACTCCGACACTTCACACTTCCAGATCCAAAATGAGCGAAATCTACAGAGTACATGGATTATGTGTACTGTTTATGCTATCATCACCAGAAATGACAGGATCTGATATTATGAATGAACAAGATCATGTGAACAAAAAACACAGAGAACGATGGGGGTGTAAACCCTAACCGGTAACTACCAAAAGCTCGATTGCATTACAAATGAGAAAAAATATTAAGTGTTTACGAACGCATACAACGCGTCTAGTATTACCCCCGTTCAAATGAATTCAACATTACTCCAGTTTTCGCCCGATCAAAGAGGTTGACAAGTTCATATTACCCTACCGACCCAAACATTTGACTTTACTCTAACGTTCCCCTCGGCCATACAAATTCGAACCTTTTGACACTTCCGGTTGATGGAATGGGTCCAATGTTCAATGTGGTCAAGTGAGATCAGGGGATCACGTAACCGTGTTTTTCAAATTCCCCGTCATAAAATACCCCCAAATACCAAGTTTTAGGTTCCTACTACTCATCTGGTGGTCATCAATTCATTATATTGGGATGAGATGTTGATTTTGTATGATAATCCAGAATACAATTTTTCCCATTTAAAATGCACGTGACCTATTGACCTCCCATCTAGTGTCATGATTGACCTACAGCTCAGAAAAAAAATCACAGGGGAGGTGTTGACCTTAGGTACAGGTGTACATAATTTAGTGTCATATAGTCCAGTGTATTTTGAGAAATCGTGTCCACGGTCACACAGACAGACAACATATTGAAACCATTAACTATCTCTTATGCACTTACGGTGCTTTCGGTAGTTAACGAGCTCATGCACAAGCCGAAGCTCGACTCAACAAGTTGGTTTAGGAGTTTTCAAGGATATTTTAAAACAAAAAACTACATTGTTTTCGGTGAAGTTTTTCTTCATTTTCATAACAAGCCAATGACAATATTGAAGTTGACAGTGAAATTATTGTACAAGGAAAATGAATTGGGTGGGTGCAAGCGGGTGTGAGATTTTATTTCTAGAATCTAGATCTCATATTATTGCCCAAACCATAAAAACCCTCTGTAGCTTCGTTGAGGAAAAAAGTGGATACTGTGTTGTGTGAGTAAATACACGAAACGGCACATATTAAGAAAGTTAGGTACTTTTTTGGAAAGTAGAAGAGTTTAGAATTAAAAGCTATCATAACTTTAAGCTTAAAACAACACAATCGTATAAGTATAAGTGTTCATTGCATTTGCTTATTCATAATCTCGATATAAAATGGGTCCAGTGCCAGTAAGACTGAAATATGATATTTTGTGTTTAAAATTGAGTTACACGAAGCACGAAGAATATTTTTTTCCACTTCCAACTTCTACTATGAAGAATGTTTTCTTGTATAGAATATAAGGAAACCGTATTTTATGGCATGGGTTGGGTTGACTTTTGGTTTCATGGAATAGGCATACTTTCAGAATAAAATTGATGCATTTTAGATTGTTTAACATTAGCACGTAGGTTCAATGGTAACCAGTAAAGCAGTCTCTGAAAAATCTGATAATTAACGTTGAACTAGATAATACACAATACACATGACAATTCTGGGCTTTATAATGTATGTAATTTTCCTGTTTTTAGTTTTTGTGAATATTATAAAATTTATG
>JAQFYG010003408.1:0-12606 GCA_034694325.1 Entomobrya corticalis | reverse complement strand
GGGTTATATTGATAAGACAAATGATATGTGAAAAAAAGAAAGGTTTTTAATGGTTGCAGCCTACACAGTTCCATCGTAAGAAATACTCTCTGTTTGCAAGACATTGCATATCAAAATTACATTTTGTGGATTTTGCTTTAAGAATATTTAAATATTTTTACAAGAGAATTATTTCTGTCAAAATCATTTCTCGAAATTTAGATCGGGTACAACAATAACGTTTTATGCATGTACACGTATTTATCTCTGTCAATATCAACTAGTTATTAATTTCTTACAATCAAAAACAGAAATATTTTCAGCATCTTGATTATAGAAACTTTTGTCAAAAGGAATTATTTACGCCGTTTATATATAAAAATTTTTATTATTGTAATAGTATATTAGTAACTATTTTTATTGAAACTAAAATGGAGCTAATTAGTTAATTTGCTTAACGTTTACATATTTTGGATATTAGTTTTTCATTTTTGCAAATCATTAATGCATACAATTGCATAGTTTACTATTGCAAAGAAAAACTGTAGTAGGAATATGTGAAAATGGCGGTGATCACTTATGGACAAAGTTTTAACAGTATTAGATTATTACATGCCAGCATAATATTAGCCCTGGATGTACTCTTTATTCGCATCATTTCTATACTTTGCTTAATGCCGCACTGCTATCTTTGATAATCCTGTATCTCTGTTTTCCAAAAAATCAAATTAAAATGTAAATTGTACATAATGACGTTTAAGGTTAACAACTACCATCCAGTTAGTCTAATTTGGAATTCGTTATCGAAAACTATGTTACGAGTTTTCAATTTAGTGAGTTTTATATCATACTAGTATACAAAATCAGGTTCCCTCACGGATTCTTCATATTCACTTGTAATAATTGAAATTGATTTTATTAACGTCTTTTAGTTTCAACAATAGCTGATTTCCAAACACAAGACGATAAACCGTGAACGGTCTAAACAGTACATTCCATAATTAAAGTAACCCTTATCACATTGTCAGTCGTAACTAAAGAAATCATGATAATATTAAATAAAATTCATTAGTCAATCAAATTTCTCAAATCTTAAGAGCAATATCAAATTGTAACCAAAAATCAAACAACATAAATATAAAACTCATCCAAAATCAAGTAGCAAGAAAAAAATTCTTAAATCTGACAATTTCTTAAGACATTTCATCTGTTGGTGTATGTGGAGTGAACTCTGGAATACAGGTTGGACAAGCCCATGTCCTTTCACATTTAGCAGCGTAGTATGACAGATCACTCAACTCCACTATACATTTAAATCTATGAAAGTACTTAAAACAATAAACACAATGCAGAAATCCATCTAGTATCCCCTCATCTCGTTGTTCCTTAGTCTCTTTAAATACCATGGTGTATTCGTTTCCTTTAAAGTATAGTGGTGACACGTCTGGATATGCATATTGTCTACAAAGCCCACAGTCCGGTCCATAAAAAAATAGTTAATAATTTAGTACATTTTATTTATATATTTGTATATATTATTTTCTGTTTACTTAATTGTCCTGGAAACGCTAATCGTAAGCTTAAATTTTAAAAGAAAGTAATTGTTTTTAAAGACATTTTATTGATAACTACACGAGCTGTTTGCATTTGTGACGAAGAGTCAATTGACAATGAAATTTCATTTATTGAAGACACGTTAGTAAAGAACGGATATCCTCGTCATATACTTCAAAAACGCTTCCCGTTTATACAACATCAGCCTCCAAAACAATCTTCAACCAGATCTATCCAAAATGACGAAGAAACGAGAAAATGGTGTGCGATTCCTTTCATTGACTCGGCTACATATCATGTTGCTGGAATCATTAGAAAATATCTAAAAAGAGATTTAAGATACTATACTGGAACCAAACTAAGTAGGATTTTAAATAATTTTTAAGATCTTCCTCTAACCATAAAATGTGGAGTTTACATCATCAACTGTGATTGTGGACTCGTCTATATTGGTGAAACAAAAAACTTGGACATGAGAAAAAACAATCATGCTGGCGATTTACGAAATAACAGACTTTTACAATCAGCTCTGGCAGAACACAAAAACAAAAACAATTCACATGTCATTGACTTGGGCTCCATAGCCTTACTTTGTCATGAACGAAGATGGTTCCAAAGGATCTTAAAAGAAGCTATTTACATTCAGAAGCACCCGAACAACTTAAATAGAAACTCTGGATATGACATAACTTCATGGATACCATTAGCTGTTGAACTAATTTAATATTAATTTTTCTTAATTTATTATATTAGTAATTATATTCTAGGTAGATTGCTTTCAATTGTAATAATTTTTCTTTTTGTTATTCTGTTGACTCTTGATAAAGATAACAGTCAGTTATCGAAAGCTTGAGACTTAAAATAGACTCAATCTCTTTAGCCAAAAAATGCTATCTACTAATAATAAAGCTTTAAAGGTGTCCAAATATTCTTACATTGTCTCTCTCCAGAAAAATCTTTTATTTATTGCCATCCTTTCCTACCCTCGGCGCTAGTTGAGAAATTTACCACAAATATTTTTACAATAACCTTAAAGTAGCAACACATTCAACAAAAATGAAACTATTTTGGACAGCTCAAAATTGATCAGTAATGAACTTAAGTTTTGTTTTTACTGTTAATAATCAGGAACGTACTATTTGCTCTACCAATTAACCTTATTACATCAAATCAAACGTTCTGGATAAAGTGCGTAAATTTTAAAGTCCACAGCTTAGTTCCTTTGTGGCTTAGCATCATGTGCAATTTATGCAATGTCTGCAGTAAATTGAATAAAAATAATAAACGATCATCTATCAATTCTGTAATTGAATTCCCCAAAAAAGTTAGGAAACCCTAATTTCATAATCATCGTAATTGTATCAATTTATTGTCTTTTGTTTGCATCAAATTCTGGACGCAGCTTCCGGATTCAAGAGTGACTTAGATTGATTATGGATTAGTTATTTTAACGGATGCAATTTTCATTAGCAAAAATATGAGATACAAATTCATAAAAGAGATCAATAGCTGCAATTTTCTGTCATTCTATGAAATGTATCGCATGAACCATAAAAATTATTACGATGTAGTAATCTAAAAACGAACCCTAACAAGCACGCTGGTAGTTATCACTGATGTTCATACTTTTGTCTTTATCCTTCTACATCTTTGAGTTGCACAGTTTCTCATAATTTAAGTTTTGCAATAATCTTGACATAGTAAATTACACAGTGATTGTTCCTTGCTGCTTAATATCATTTAGATAGTATACGCCTTCGTAGCTCAATTCATCCTGGTGTATCCTTGCACCTACTGTAGAAGCTTTGGGTAACAACGGCGTTAAAGCCTGTAAATATATTTTATAATATTTTGTGACTAAAAGCTATTGTTGATTTTGTCATTTAAATTAAGCATTTGAGCCATGAGCAATGTAATTATTTCATTTATATCGTCATTAATTAGGTAATTTAAGAAACTTTTTTGATAGGGTCATGTTATTCAAAATAAAAATTAAATACGCTGTCTCCCAAATCTAAAAAACCAGACTTGAACACTTGTTTTAATTTAAGAAAAGGTTCAAATTACATGCAAATACATTGGAAAACGTTTTGGGAACGTAAAAGATTAATCATAAAAATGTAACTTTTATGACTTCTTATATTTCTCGATTTTTATTTGCTTCTATTTGCATAACGAAACTGGTAAAGGCATATCTTCTATTGACGCGACCATCATCTAGGTGAGGAATATTTGTAACGACGTATATGTACAAAACATTAGTATATATTTGTGTTTTGTTCGCAATATGATCTTCAAAACTAAATTTATAAATTGGTTACGTTGAAACGTATGGTAGATATCTTTTGGAATGAATATATCTAGTCTGCGTATTAATTAGTATATCTGCGTGGTAACACAATAACTCAAAAAATAAGATTTACACCAAATATATTATTGAGAACGCATTGTTTATTCTTGAAAAAATCGTCTTTACTACATAGTTTTATGGACCTGGACCATGAAAGCGTATTTTGATATGATTATATTACATTCAATAAAATAAGTTTCTATTCATAACATGTAATTAGTTATTGCAATTATAAACGAAGAATTGCTTGATTTGTTTAAAAGAAATTGAAGTACTCTTGAGTAAACTGGTTGACTTCTGAAAGCATGTGGATTATTTGGAATGGACTTAAACTGCTTTCACTCATAAATATATAAAAGAACTGAAGGATAAGAGCCGAAAAATGATATAGAAAAAATTTAGATAATTGTAAATTTAATTTGGAATGATGCAAAAAATGTTAAAAATTAACAAAAAAAATTGAAAAAGTGTACTTTAAAAATGCGATGTTTGTTTATTTTTAAAATGCTGACCAAATTTCACTATATCAAATTTTTTAAAAATATACTTAAACGCTATTTAATGTTTTAGTGCAAACAATATTGAGTAGATTCAGCGAAGATATCTCAGCACCTTGGTTTGCGATCAAGAAAGTATAGAAGAGAAATAAAAGCACAGGCATGTAAAGAAGTGGACTCAAAAGTGATACATTCATACCACGTATAACTAAACTCTGTCCTCCTCTGCTAACGTTTACAACATACACATCAAAGTTACACAGAAAATACTAGTACATCTTTAGCTTGTCAATGCAATTTCATCAGTATCTATCTTTATCTCAGGCTATTAGGAAAATCGGATATCTTATCATAAAATTACTATTATAGCCTTGTAGTGTATTGACGAGCCTACTTTATATTATCTGCTCCGGTTCACCCGTCAAGCAATGAAATCGATAAATGTTAATATTAATAATATACACGGAACTTTTCTGAAACTGCAAAATCTCAATTTTAAAAATTAAGTAAATTTAAAAAATAAAAAAGGACATGTTTTCTTTGCAAAAAGCAAATCCTTTACTTTAAACACTCGATACATTGTAAAATTGATAGCGGATTTACTCGAAGGTGATAACTCTCTAAATCTAAATAAATTATTTTAAAAATTGGCAAATAAAGCAGCAAAACATAATTTAAGTAAGTTTATCAATTCGCTGTCGTTTATGTATTTTATTCCTAAAATACGAAATCCTTTTCTTTTATCGAAATAATATCAAAGTGAATACCATTGAGGCAGATGCAAAACATTACCAATGTTTCCATAAAGCATTAAGCACAAATCAAGATCATTTGTTCCTTGAACAATGCGACTGCTTCATTTAAATCTAATTCGCAATCTAAACTTATCTGAAACCTTACACCTCATTCCATACGAAAATATATTTTCTAATGTTGCTAAAAATTAATAATACCTAGTTACTGTTATCACCCATATATTGTTAGAATTGAAATAAAACACGATGGTTTCCATTACCAAAATTTATATAATTATTAAAACTGATATTAAAATTGATAACCATTAATTATTGAAATTTATCCAAGAAAAGAACTGTAGTATCTTCCGAAAATACATAGATGGTATTTCGTGGGTTTGAAAAATGTATAAAAGTAACTATAAGGAGTAGGTATTCAACTATGACAAACAGTACGTCAACTTCCTGAATACTCTAAATTACGAGATAAGTTTCGATTTTGGACATCAACCATGAAAATGAACATATACCAGCACGGGCCCGGCGTTGTTTCGTTTTTTTTCTCCAACATCATTCCCACCGTTAATTACATCTTTTACCCTGAGATCGTAATTATAGAAATTATTTATGTAGGGCAGCGTCAAACTTTACAACACTTTGTTTCAAGCTACTTTCCTTTATATTTTGTTTTTAAGGTAATTATTTTATTTATACCGTGTAGCTGAAGAGCTGATAGAGCTTCTCACTCTTTTCGTTTGCAATCTGAGAAGGCTTGTTGTAATGACAGTGACGATATATGCTTTTAAGGGGTTAAGACAGAATGCCCTTATACAAAATGAAATCTTGTCGACTAACAAAAACAGAAAATTAATTTTTCATATAATGGCTTCTGACCTGATTTCAAACCTATTTTTTGTTTTTGTGTAGCTACATAACAATTTTGTACTAAAAATTAATCAAGAGTTTTATGTCTAACTCTCATTAAAAATATATTTGCTAAAAATTACAAGGTTTTAAATTTAAGGAGAAAATCAACTGGTGATACAGTCGGAGAAAACTCTTTTTGTCATTTTGTTTGTAAAATTTCGGTTTTTGTATGGCGAGATAATATCATCATTCCATACCAAAATCATTCACTAGTCAAATTAAATTAGCACTCTAATCATTGCTTTCTTCAGACCAAAATCTGAAATCTATTTGAACACTCACTTTTGGAATAGGTAGCTATTCTAGGTATTTGGCTAAGGGCAGATAATTTTGAGTGAACCGGCGATAATTATGATAAAACGGGAATACTGGGTCGGATCAGATTATTGCTTCCATTTCCTATATCCTTCATTCTGTGACCCAGATATGGCACATAGGTTAAAATCCACAGGGGTAAACCCGTTTTTACCCGGGTTTTAATGGACCCACATAGCGGTCTCATCCAGTGGGTTTTACGGGTACTGGGTTTTTTCAATGCATTATTTGAAATACAAAATGGCGCGCTTTCTATGGCTCCATTTAAATGTATGTATTAATTTAAAATTACCCGTTTAAACCCACTACCCATTTAAAAATATTTTATTCGTTAAAATCCGTACCCATGGGTTTTATTATTGAAATCCCGGGTTTTTGCCATATCTGCCGTGACCTATTCGACGCAATGATCTGTTTTACCATCCGTACCGATTTTGATTAAGTACGTGTTGACTGATGTTGAAAGAATGCAATTATCTCTTCTGTTTATTTCTAGACTAGCGGAAGATGTAAATGTTTTGGAATATTTTATTAATATAGATACTTATATATAATTATATTAAACTAAATAAGTGGTGTATGAAATTAAACGGCCAATTCCAGTTGTTATCTGCAGAATAATTGTTTTTAATGTGGCCAAAATTAGAAACACGTTTGAATACCACTTCACTTGATTATTTTGGAACAAACTTTTGGTTTAATCATTACAACTGTTTGAAATGTAATATATTTTGTTTTTTCTTGTTGAAGTCCAATACAAGAGACTAGATTTAAGTAGCAACAATATTTAATCTGTCATGGACCTTGAAACATCTTATTGTTAGTTCAATTTACCAGTAAAGTTAAATTTAATTTAAACCATTTTAATGCTCGTTAAGTAATCCAATCTAAATTACGGTCGCACTAGAATTTTACATTTCTATCTGTTCGTCATAGTTTCTGTACCCAAGCATTTTCATTTGTTGGCGTTGAAATAATGCATATGTCTTTTACGTCTACTTGAGCATTATAAATCAACTTTTTAATATATTTTACACAATAAATTAGTAATGATTTATTACTTTTATTCATTTAATTAACTTCAATCAAAATTAGTGACTACACATATTTATACACTTTTGCATAAAAAATACCCCATGTAACCATATAATCTGAATTAAATCTTAACAATGACAATCTTATTATTACAAAATACATAGTTTTTTCCTGTGCTTTTGCTTATAGTTCGATCAATCCATCTTCTTAAATAATTACCATATATTTTATTTTAATTTGGAATCTAGCTCTGCAATAAAGGAATAAATGTTTTTGTAATAAAACGTTAAAAATTATAAGCAGAGTCAGAGACACTGCATTATGATTGAAACTGTATACAGTAAGAGTTTTTATTGATTGATAGAATTTTCGTAAGTTTATTAGATACTTTACTGTAGTAGTTAGATAGTTTACTGCCATGCAGATAATAAATTAGTTAGCAATAAGGATATATATATATTTAAACTTGAAACTATTTTATTATCCCAAAGAAAAGCCTGCCGTACAAGTAAATCAGGAACACTTTTAGTCGTAATTATTATTTATTTAATGGACAAATAGCTATGATCAATAATATTATGATAAATAAGAGAACTTGTAAATAACAACGCAACATTATGAGAGTTTAGACGAGCACGTCATGAAAGTGCAGTATTTAGTTGTGAGAACGACATCTTCTTTGCTCATTGCATCTGATTCGTCCACTTACTTATTTTACCCAAAGCATTTGTGTGCCGATGTTGAAATAAAACATGTTTTTTAGTTCATTTCTAAAATTCGTAAACTATATAAATATCCACTATTCACATAATAGCTTTTGTTAATTATTTTCTCTGTAATACATCCGTGCTCTTACTCAAATTTTTTCGGAATCGAATTAAAACGGTGACCAAAAAATATATGCAACATTGATGTTCTCTTGATAAATGCAAGAGCATATTGTCGTATAACCAAATAATTTGGATACATTTTTACTTAGCTTTACTTTTATTGTCTTTTGGAAGGCAGCTTTAAATTTTTTTAAAACCATCTATTAAATAACCTGCATGATTTATGAAATAAAAAACTGAAATTGAAGTAAAAAACGTGTGGTCTTTTTAAAATGTTAAAAAATGTGAAAGCCATGTTTCAATTTATGAATAATTGGTTTCTAAACTTTAAGTGTTCAGGAAAAACAAAATATTTATTCAGTTTACAGCATGTATGCCTTGTATGAGTCATACATATATAATATTACAAAACACAAGCACGAAAGCACGAGTTACTGTACTTGACAGTTATTTTTGTTCTAAATTAAACAACATTAAATTAAATAACATTAAATTAAATTAAATATGGAACAGATTGAGTCAGATTGACACTGAGACTTTTTCACCTACATGTACTGATTTTGACTTAACAATTTGCTAGCCGGCGCCTTTTTGTTGATTCCTAGACTCTAGATAATGCAAATGCTTTGGTATAATAATAAAGCTCTTGACCTTGTCATCATATCAATTGTTTGTATAATGGCTAGTGATCTTAGCATTCCCAAGTTATTAGCATACTTTTGATTTTGATAATTGATCTTAATACCATCCACTACCGATTTTGAATAAACTAATTTGTGAACCAACGATGAAAGGAGGCTAAAATTATTTTCCATTGATCCCTATACCCCTGCAAAATATAAATATTTTGATATATTTTATATACAAATAGAACGATTTTATACTCAAATACCCAAATCAAGTTTCTAAATCAACTGTCGATTTTTATAGGTTTTCTTCATAGCTTTATATACATATAAATCAGTACGATTTTATATGAAACGGTTTGTTGATGTTTTTTCCTTATGCTTTTGCATGCATTACATAGATACATTTTACGGGAGGCATAGTGAAACAGTGATATTAGGTAAATGTATGATAAACATGTGTTTACGGTGCAACTTTGACTCTAGAGATGTTGGACCTAATTATTTAATATTCTTTATTTAAAACGGCAATGTTCCTTTGGAAATGTCAAAATATCTTGATGCCGGTGCAAATAAAAGCTTAAAATGATCAGAAACGAAAAACATGGAACATATATTTATAATATATTATTTCACCGGAAAATTATTCAAATTTCGAAATATCTATTTCTACAAAAATATGTTTCCAGTGATTTATATTTAGCAGCAATTAACTGTTACTCCAATGAGTGTAAGAATAACTCCTGGATCTTTATCTATTAAAAACAGATTAAAATTACATAAGGCGTATTCTATCAGTTGGTTGGGGAAATCTCTTTGTTCACTTAAAATGTACTAGAGTACAACATCTTGGATAATTGTCTGATATAATGTGTATGTATTTATTATGTTATGAAATGCTGAATAAATTTTAAAATGCAGTGTTGGATCAATGAATTTCAGATTCGAAGCTGTAATGGCAGTAAAATAGGTAACGATCATTCTTACGCCAAGAGTTAAATCGTAAAATAATATTAAGGTAAACTTTTCGTGCAAAATAAATAAAACGACTTTATACTTCCATCCGTTGCAAATATTTTTAAATTAAAATTTCATTACTTCGCCGATTTCTTATTTTTTTAATTTTATTATTATATTTTACCCACAGATACAAGCAATCAATCTGAGTGTTGATAGAAAGCTCCAAAACTCACTGAATATTTTAACGGCGTCAATTGTTGTAACTTTTAAGTATTATTTCAGTCCTCATTGTAAAAATTCAAGGACAGTTATTTTCCTTCACAAGTTGATTAAAGCCAAATCGACATACATTTCTAGGATTTTGTATCGATAAATTTTATTTTTGGTTCCTCTCTGCTAAAATGGCTATTATGAACGTAGGAACTACTGTGTATCTCCTTTCAAAAATTCATTTAAAATTGAGGTTTTTACACTCTCCCGTCATTTTAGAAAGAAATTCTAGTTAATAAAGCAGCTTAAATGATACTGCATAGAAAATTTACATTTTTTATCTGTCCCAACAGGCTAACCATTTCTACTATCCCCTTCACATCGATCTACCAAATTTTACGTACTTTTTAGTGAATTTATATGATGAATACCGCCGATGTCATCGGAGTCAAATTCAAACAATAATCTGGCTACTGATAATATAAAATAAGGATGCTTTCCATACAAGCTTGAGTATCGTCTTTATAATGTATTTAATATCCAATTAGATAACATGCCGTTCATTAAAATACGAATTAAAATATAAGAGGTTGATTCATTCAAAAATGGTTGATTATTTTAGTTCATGGATAAGATATTTCTAAAGGAAGTTAATATTACCTGTCAATAACTGTTTTATGAGTTGTACATTGAAAATATTGTTGTACTCGTCATTCCTATTAATATAGGTTTTCGTTGCAGGCCTCTGCTGGCACAGACATCATTTAAAAGTTATTGCGTCCTTTCCTGTGCATTTTTTTGTACTCCACAAAATTCATTTTGAATTAATGTAACAATAAGCGTTGATGTTGTTACTTGAAGCAAAAGGCTTGGTTTTGTTAACACCTAAAATTTAGATGGCCAGTAACACGGCGTCTTAACTTTTATAATTGTATACATTTAACCCATAAAAGCCAATTTTTAAATTTATTTATTCAAAATTTGAAGTCGACTTATTACAGAAATTCATAAACATTGTGGTGAAAAAATTAAGAAAAGGGAAGGTTATTACAACTGCTTCCACAATGTAACTTCGTAGATTTCAAAATCATGATATTTTTTTTAATACTGTAATTTAAGTTAAAGAAAAGCATAAATAGGCATCATAATATTATGTTGGTAAAGGTTTTGTGCACGCGTTTGGTTAATTTTAAATGTATAAGCTAATGTAAAATATTTAAAAAGAAAAATTAGATGTATTTACTGAAACCATCATGTAAATTGTTACTAAAATACGTTAGAAGCATGTTAGACCAAGCTTTTGTTAATCAGTAAATTTCAATATAAAAAGTTTGATGCGAAGTTAATTGCGGTTTGAGTCATCGTTTATTTGAACAAATATCATATGCAACGCAATATCATTTGTATTATTTTACTGCCCTGTACTAATCTTAAGGTTGAAAACAGATCACATGCATCGAAGACCTTGGTCATTATTTGAAAATATTTTAGACAAGATGATTCGATGAAGTAAAGGAAAAATGTCAATAGTAAAATATTCAATATGCCCCTCACTGTTGCCTGAATTTTTATCATTCAGAAATATGGATAGTTGTATTTAGGCTTCAAGATATTACGTATCTTGTAATTTGATATCTTTTCCACCTTCTCGAGTACCCAAACATATTGAGCGGTCTGATTTTCAAGGTGAACTACCATCCCATATTGAATTTGTGCTACGGACTTCTATACTGGATATGAAAGTAGCACAACAGTGTGTTTATTCTACCTTACGTTATTGGTAACATAAGGTGCTTTACCTGTGTTTGGGCTTTATAAATGTAAAAATTTATTTACGTTGAAATCAATTTTGCTGAAGTAGCAATTTGCTGTAAATACTTATGTTGGGAAAAAGTTGGTTCTTGAACCAAATAAGAGTACTCTACACATAGGAAAAAATTAGCTAAGATTTTATAAATTTATTCAAAATTACACCGACATATCCATTTATAATTGCCAGCTTCGAAACAAGATTCCCATTCATTCATCATTAACTCATCAAAAAGGTGCATCCCCACAGATTCTAAAAAATACATTTTCTCATACCCAAACTAAACAATTCTCGTGTTTTATGATGTGCCAAATCCGTATCCACAGTCTATTACATATATCTGTGTTGATCCTCACTGCTTGGTTATTTCCTGATATGCCGGATCATCATCTCCTATACCTGTTGTAGGAACTTTCGTTGGAACATTTGTTTGACGGCGTCGAAACAAAGCAAATTATAATTGTTTCAGATTATTCCTATAATCCTGGCAAATGTAATTGATTTTTATATCTATTAACGAAAGAAAGGGGAAAAAAATTTACAATTGTTCCACCAACTTTAAAATTAAGTTTTTAAATGCTAAAATACTTTACTTGGTTGATAATGCGAGGAATCCTTTTGGTCCCTTAGAATTAGAATGTACCAGGGAACGGAATCTTTAAGAATTACTTGATGTTTAAGAATATGGGATATCATGTATTCATTTATTATGTTCAAAGCATTGCGAAAATAGATATGGTTTTGAGTCAATATATTTTAGGTTTGAAGCTGTGATTGCT